>JALLAZ010000053.1:0-27590 GCA_036939755.1 Stephanodiscus triporus
GGGGTGTTTGTGTTTTGTTGTGTGTGGGGGCAACGGTGATTCGGTACTAATTCCTCTGTACTTATCCTACGGGGCGGGAGTTTTTTGTTCCCGCCGGAACGGACTTAGCTGTTAAGCTGTTAAAGGCATGGCGCATCATCGGCGTGCTGTGCTTGTGTTTTCCCGTTGCTAATAGATGACATGATGATTCCTCGCGGACCTAACAGGCCAAATCGATCGCGTAGGGTATTTAGAGCCAATGTTTTAGAGTCCCGATTAGGGAACGAAGTCTCACGCTTGGTACTAGCTACGTAGGAATTCAAAACTGTATGATATCTTTTTTTTTCGTGAAGCCCAACACTGTACTTATCCTGGTACGATAGGTGTGTGTAAATGACTGGCGGAAACGCGCTGAGAAAGTAACATTACTATTAAATAATGATCAGTATTCATCTGCGGCAGTTGTTCAGAACACTCCAATAGTCTTCGGCCGAAACAATAAACGGAGAAATCGATCGCCGTCCGCTTACATGGGTTTCTCTGTAACCAAGACAGCGTCCACTCTTTTTACGCTCCATGTACTTTTTACTTCAAATATGTATCCGCCGTGCAAATTACCAAGCGCAAATGCAATCAGGGTGGTAGCTACTTTCAATAGGGTGCGTATGTTATCATCGCCAACACAAAATATCTCCAAATCTACTAGGAGTGATTTAGTACCTTCTGTAAAACTTGCCAAAGCACACGCCGGCTACTCCGGAATTGCCTCGGCATTGGCGTCATCAATGTTAAATACCAACTGGGAGCAAATAACGAACCCCAAAACCTCCAAAACAGTGAAGTTGTTCAAATCAGTCCATCGTGCAAATAAGTCCAAGAGGTCCGAGCTAGGATTGACAGTTGCTGAGGGAGTGCGTCTCCTCGCTGACATCTTGTCAAAAGAGGAATCACGACGATTGGTTCGTAGGATTGTAATATCGGAGTCTTTGCTAAGTGGTGGTAATGACGGAGCTGAAGGAAATACTTCGGACCAATATCAAAAGCAGTTACAGCATTGGCTTCGCATGATTGATGAGGAATCAAGACTTAGGAATGAAGAAAAAATAGACGAAGACACAGATGGTGGAACGTGCGTGCATACATGCAGCATCTATGTTGGAACAGATGAAGTTGTTTCCGCGTGCTCCGGTACCGTAACCTCTCAGGGAGTTGTGGCTTTGGTTGACATACCCCCTCCATACAATCCATTATTGACTGTTTCTGCCGTTGTGGAAAATGAAAGCAGCATCAGTATGCCACCGCCATTTTATCTGATTCTTGATGGTCTATCAGACCCCGGAAATGTTGGAACTCTCTTGAGAACGTGTGCCGCTTCATATGCGTCAGCATTGATTCTTCTGCCGGGCGGGTGTGATGTGTGGAATCCGAAGGCAGTGCGCTCCTCCATGGGTGCATCGTTCCGTGTTCCTGTTTTAGATATCAGCACGATTAGCGAAGAAGAAGAACCATTCGACCAGGTGTTGGTTTTCTTGCAGCGCTGTGGTGTTACTAGTAATAGGATTTTTGCCGCAACCATGGAAAATGCTGGCAATAGTGTGAGTCTTGCTCACTATGATATCGATTTCACAATGTCGGGAGGAGGAGCGGCTATTATTCTGGGTAGAGAAGGCGAGGGTCTACGAAGTGAAGTGCGAAATGCTGTGAAATCAGGCATAATATCAACTGTCCATGTGCCCATGGCCCCAGACACGGAAAGTTTGAATGCAGGCGTTGCTGGCAGCGTCATTATGTTTGAGAGGATGAGGCAGCTATTATCTACCATGGAAAACGGAGAAGGAGAAGGAGAAATAGGAGCAGGTCGATAAATTTAGTACGATACGACCTAACGCACTTTCACAAGTTGCGGTAATCTACTAACGAAGGATTGATTAGTTCGGATGATATCCCTGTATGAATGCAACGGTGTGTCGCAGTGATCATCAAGATTTTTGGGGTAAGGAAAGGCCGGCCCTGATCCTGCCAGATGATCTATCTGTCGCTCAAGCATGCAGCCAAATAGTAAAGCTTGTATCATCTGATAAGAATTTTGCTGTCGCTTCTCAATATGATTTGACCGATCTGATGGTAAACACGTATGAGTCGAGTACACTAGAGATCTCATCCTACGATCATGAGCTATTACGGACACATGTCATATTCTCTACAGAAGAATTGACAAAAGTGCAGATCTTGAAGAGCTTGCTGACGACGTATCGCTCACAATCATCACCTTCAGCACCATCTTCTTTAGTCCATTAGATTGTGGTATTGATATTCCCATCCCATGAGTGACATCTAAAGCATCAATAAGTTTCGCAGCACCAACGAAGCCAATCCCATGACACTTTCCTCGACTGGGTGAAAATCCTCCTGCTGTGACAACTCCTAGCGGTGAGGGATGCGACTGAATATCGGCGTGGCCAGCATCATCGTTCAAACTAGAGCCTACACTGCCATCGTCATCACATTGCGTGATCAGAGGATATATCAGATCCCCAATTTTCAATGCACCCTTGGATGCCAAGAGTTCACATCTCACCAGCGCCGGTAGCGACAACGAAGCCCTTAATTGTTGGCACAGTTGCGAATGAATATCTGACTCCATTTTTGACAGAGGAGATGCATGCACGACCCAGTGAGGAGGAAGAACTTTGCGCCGCGGCCTACGATGGCATCGGTTTTCAGTTGCTTTCGGCCCGGGATGCGAATGAAGTCTTCCGCAACTATGAAGTAGTTGGAGGAACGGGATGCCGTATGATCCTCGGACAACGATTGGATTTTCGGGCGGAGTAAGAGACTCCCAATGGATGGAGACTGTGTCCCTTCCAAGAAAAGATTTCTTCGTGACGAGCTCTGGCGCTGCTGATTCATGGCGTGCACTGGAAACGCTCTCTTTTTTTATGCTTCTCTTTTCCTTTTTATTATGTTGTTCCAAATGCCGAATAGTCCTTTTCAATGGAGTATTGATTCGGCCCCAGGGTCCCTCAACGCAGACCCGAATGACAGCCCAATCCATACTTCCAGCAATTAATTGTTTTTCATCTCCGCCTTCGTTCTTCACTGATGTCGCTGTCGTACCTCCATCCCAATATCTTTTGCCCTCCTCTGTGTCTGGATAATCTCGTGGGAATATCGGTAATGGAGGATATGCCTCCAGCTGTGCTCTTGCCTCTTCTGCCACTCCAATAGGGCATGCCCCCCCATCGATGACAAGCGATTGAAAGAGCGATAAACAATTTGAGGGACTGCACAGAATATCCCATCCCGAGCTAGCCAAGTTGTGCGGGAGATGTTGGTAGGCTTGGTTTGGTTGATGACATTTCAACTTTATCCAAGATTGATTATTAGAATCACTCTTTCGAGCCTCTACACGAGGAGGCAGTAACCCAATGTCAATCATAGTGCCGTGATGTGCATCGTCATCCAAGAGACCAATATTGTCTGCCTGTCCTAGCACTTCCCGCAACGTTGACATAGCAGTCCTGCCTCTAATGCGCAGGAGCGCCAATGGCATTGTGGAAAGAGTCACTTCAACGCTGGTACTTTCACAATGTCGAATGATCTCGCTGATGAGGAAAACGACCCTTTGATGAATGGCGGGATTGATCAACATGCAAACGTTCGCATCGTCATCATCATTGCAGCAATCATTCAATCGACCAAACAGGAACGTTGCGGGGCCAATTGGCTGCAAGGGACTGGCATCAATCTCATGCACTATCCCTTCTCCTGCCCGTTTCCCTGCTAGTATAGCTTCGTCGCTCAAAAACGGAGCCTCTGGATCACAAAGTCTTTGCAATATGGATATAAGACTTTGGGACGGTGGTTGTGTCGACTCAGCAGGCGTGTCTAATTTCCTCGCCTCCAGCTTTATAGCGCATCCATGAATCTCCCACGTGCCATCCTGAATTGTACACTTCGGTGTTGTAATAGAAGATGCCAAGCGCAGCGATGCACGAGACCCTCGATTGCAATTTATCAACGGTATGGACCATGAGAATAGCTTGGGTGAGATATGAAATCTCTTTGCATGCCACAAGTGTGTGGGTATCCAATTGTGAGGATATTGATGCTCGTTCGATGGAAGAACCGATTGCGCGTTCATTCTAGGCTTCCACCAACCAGAATGAGACGCTCTCATCAATGCCGGTTTTCGTCTCGCTCTTCGACAAGGCTCGCGATTTGTCTGATTCGGCCCACCACTGGTATCTTTCGCACAGTTGTCGCGACCTGTGTCCGTCACACCATTATCGCTCGCCGCATCTTCTTTCATGCAGGCATCATCATACCCACCGGAACCAATTTTTCCGTGAGGAAATCGATGCCGCCGTCTCGGTCTGTGGCTGTTCGTCCGCCGTCTCAAGTGACGAGAGGATTTTTTCCCTCCGCCGCTTTCTCCGGCTCTTCTGATTCCTCCTTCCCTTGTACGGTTGTCATCTTCAGAATAATTAGGTCTACCATTCCCCCCATTCCCCGCATTCAGCTCTTCTTGGACCAGCCGACGCCATAAGATTTTGATTTCCGGCAATCGTCGTGCACCGAACAAGCCAGCGTTCACCGTCGCGGAAGCATCCAAAAATTGATGCGTGTTATAGTCGTGACTTTGCTGCCGTTTCCATTGCTTCCAATTTTTATTCGCATCACTCGGAGAATCGGGCGATGGGCTGCCTGACGATTTTACTTCCTTGTTGGAGCTGAGTTGGGCGGGGCTTGCTGATCGTCGGCGCTTCTTCGTTGGGGGCATTATTGCTTTAAATCTCGTATTACATTCGTTAAGTTTGATTGTTTTGTGGAGGTCTTTTGTGGTGTGAGTCGTCCATACTGTGGTAAAGTATCGTAGTATGGTATGTAAGAGAGTTGAATCGAAAGGTATTGTAGCTACTTACCATAGTATCGTACTCTAGATACCTAGATACAACAGCATACTCTACACACAATACTCTCCTTACAATAAAAGTTAAGGACGAAAGGACAAAAAAAGACCCGGCCCATCGTACAGCACAGATGAAGACGCAATCCTCCCGCTGTACGCTCTCCAAACAACCTTGACGCACCGCACGGACTCGGACCTTGAATTACTACTACGATATTCTCCATAATCACTCAATGAGCAGGTCATCAACTAACATTTTGGATCGACCGCTGGGTCGACCGGGAGGACGGTAAGTTGCATGCGATGGTTGGGTTCGAGTAATAACAATGTCACTAACTTATTATTTTCGTATTCAACGCCAATTTTGCGAAACTCGTCCGCACAAACAGCGCTGAAGGGTCGGTAGTATCCCTCAGTGCATTCGCATACATCTATTCGGAGCTGGTGCAATATCATCAACAGCGGGCCGCCAGCATATCAGAGTTGGAGAGACGGCTCGAGAGCGCGGGGTACGTAGTGGGATTGAAGGTGCTCGAGATGATTGCTTATCGCGCTAAGGAGGTGAGTGGCGTATGTGTACTATATATATGGTGGATAACCTTGTCACACGCCTCTCATAATATGTCTTCTTTTTATCCCTGAATTTGTCATTCTCATTCTCGCTATGCGTCTTGATGTGCGAACTATCTTGTCAGACGAAGCGGGAAACGCGCCTTATGTCCATCCTTCACTTCGTCTCCTCCTCCGTCTGGAAATCGCTATTCGGGAAAGCTGCCGATTCCCTCGAGCGTAGCATCGATCACGCGGACGAGTACATGATAATCGATTACGAGCCGATCGCGTCGACGTTCGTGTCGGTCCCGCCCGATCTCGGCCAGCTCAGCGCCGACGCTTACGTGAGCGGGATCGTCGCCGGTGTCTTGGACGGCGCGGGATTTTCCGCTCGCGTCACGGCCCACAGCGTACAGGTGGAGGAGGGGGAATATACGAAGCAGGGGGGGAATAGCATCCCGGGCATCCCGCCGAGAAAAGACAAAGCGGTGTTTCTCGTGAAATTTAGTCCAGAGGTGCTGTCGAGAGATGCCGCATTGGAGAGATGAGCATCGTGTGAGGCAAAATACCAATCTTTTCCCAAAGATGACTCATAAGTAGCATCAATTCCAGGATACCACGGGTGCGGCTTAAAATTTTCTCGGGATACGATAAATACTGCATTTGTCAGAGGAGCAGCTCTGGGGAGGTAGGTTCCGTTGCCCCTTCTGAAGACGGAGTGAACGTAGGCTCAGACGTCGGTGCAGCTCCACAGCCTGAAATGTAACAAAGTCGTAAAGCGCATGACCATTCATGAATATAATTATTCACGGTAGACTTCGTTTATCATCATATTCGGTTCGGTTTATGAGATGAACAGGTTCAGGTACAATTACTACTCGCACGCAAAGGAAAATACAAAATACACGCACACCCGTGTAAAAATTCCAATTTTCATCATCAACAGGGTGTATTATCTAAATTACTCGATGCTATGATTGATATTGGTACGATCTCAGCTTATCGATTAACAGATAATTTTATAATTGATAACACTGGGGACGAAGAATTGGCTGGGTAAAAATGGTACCCGACACAATCATCCCAACCACACTACTCTGGGTGGCCATAATAGGCGGATACCATCATTAGATGACTTGCATATTTAAAGTATTCTATCACTCCCTTCTCATGACCGTCTGCATTAGAAGCCTGAGTTACAGGATGGGATGTCGTCCCGTTGAAGCCATCAAGCTAGAAGAAATATCAAGGTCAAGTGATCCTGGCCACACCTCTTTCCACGCCAGACACATCTCCCGGCTGAGTTCAGGATGAATACGTTGGAACTCGACAGGACTTCCCGCAAAGCATACGATCACTGCAGACACTGAGCTGTCAATAATGCTAAACAAAACGGTAGAGAGCACAATGCCGACCATGAACCCAATCCTAAATGCAACAACAAACGAAATATATT
This sequence comes from Stephanodiscus triporus, assembly GCA_036939755.1. Lineage (NCBI taxonomy): Eukaryota > Bacillariophyta > Thalassiosirophyceae > Thalassiosirales > Thalassiosiraceae > Stephanodiscus > Stephanodiscus triporus. Next base: position 6,900 of record JALLAZ010000053.1, read on the forward strand.
TTCATTAGCATTCAAGTTGGTGTATGAGAACAAGGACAGAATATAGAAGCGACACACTCACGTGAAAGATACAAGGACTGGGTGGCCATAGTTCGTCAATCCATGACCCTCTAAAGCCTGCAGAATAACCGCAAATGATCCACTTAGACCCCCGATCACTAGGCTTACCATTGCAAGAACGTTGGAAATCAGGTCATCTGTAACTATTCTGGTCCAGCCTCTGTGATAGAACAACTCGTTCACTTTGTGACCCGCGTCTTTCAGTCCATAGTGGTACAGTCCCACATAAGTGAAAGCCCATGGTGTGAATGAGTCAGCAAGACTGTCAACGCAGTTGACAATTTTCTCTTGGAAGAACAGGGAACATTCGTAGAAGCACATCATCGCGGAATTGTCACGATTAGGACGCAGTCCTTCGGTAATTTGTTGGAGGAAGTGTACAAATCCAACAAAGAGACTTCCGTAGCAAATGGATCCAAAGCTATATACAGTAGATTCGAGGAATGTCTCGTATAAAGAGGAAGGTTGGCCAAACCACCAGCTTCCAATGGTACCAGCAACTGTGACCATGACGATATGCTGTCCAGAATAGGTTGTGTAGAAAGAAGATACCAAAAAAGAGTGAGCAAATAAATAAAGCAAGTCGAGTGAATCTGAATGGAAGCAACTTGTCGCTCACCCTGAGGACTTGGAACGTCCAGTAATAAGACACCAAGAACAGAACATGCATGAGAATCATAGCTCTGTCACTGGAATAAACAGAATCTCCACTAATCATCACGTCGTAAAGTCCCACGTACGCAACACTATAGCAAATACTGCAAACTAAAGCCAAGAACTGAAATAAGAAGGCAATGCCCACCACGCCCAAATTGTCTCTGACGCCAGTAAGCGCCGTGGTAAGGTTGGCCGATGCAAAGGGGATACGATCCCAGACTACAAACATGTATCCCACCGTGAGCATCAATGTGATGATTCCCGTGATAGGAACGAAGCTTTTGGGATCGATTCCAATACCGATGGTACCCCACGCGAACGACACGCCGATCGATAGGACCAAGGCCACGTACACAAGATTACGGCTCATGGCCATCATAAATGCAAGCGCCAACGCGCTCACAACAATCGCAAATGCTCCACACACGTTCGCCATTTTGACAATGTTCCAATAATCCAGCTTAATGTCACCGGTATCATTCCCCGCCAGGAGAGGGTGCAGCTTATCCAGGACAGGGTTCAGCATTTGATCATCGTCCAACCCCTTGGCCGTTTCCGAATCAACGAAAGCTTCGGGGCCGAATTTCAGACCCACGTAGAACATGACCACGAGCTGCAGGAGGAAAAGCACGCCGAAGAGCACGTCCTTGCAGGATTTGGGTTGTTTCTCCCCCTTAAACGCCTTCATGTAGACATTGACAGACTGCTGGCGCATGTGAGTTTTCGGGCGCACGGGCCTCAGTGGGTGCCCCATTTGTTGGCCGAGGAACGCCTCCGCTTCCGGTCCAAGCTCGTGCATGCCCCTCCCCGGAGAGGGTGGCGGGCCTTTGAACGAATGGTGCGAGTGGAGAGAACTGTACGATCCAATTGATCCATGGGTAGCCCCAAGTTTGCGATTCGAGGGGTAGTTCGGATCGGGCACGATGAAGGGATAATTCCCCTGATACAATCCCTCCGGAACGGGGGGGGGGGGGATCGGCTGGGGAGGTTTGACCATCGAATCGCTCATAGTCCGACGGTGGCGACTCGCATTGGGATTCCCCACGCTTTGACTGCGCAGCAGTCCCCGCGCGCTGGCGCTGGATGGGCTGAGACCTGGGCGTCCCATGACCGAGGACAGTTCGCCCATGGCTGAAAATTCCCTGGACGAGGAGCGTTGCCGAGGGGGGAGGGACCCGTAGCTTGGCGCGGACGGATCGACGCCGTGGAAATAATTGGAGGCATCGAAGGAGCCGCCTCTCCTCGAAAAGTGTGCCGATGGTTCTATCTTCATGTGATGGTGTCTGGGTGAAGAGGAAGGAGGAATCGGGGGAGGTTGTGTGAATCCATAACTAGGAGGCGGAGGCTGATAGGTATATTGCATTTGATAGTTGTTATGGTTCTGATATCCTCCGTGAAAATGATGTTGTTGCTGCTGCTGATGATGCTGCTGCTGCTGCTGATGATGATGAAGATGATGCTGCTGTTGCTGATACTGTTGCTGCCGATGATGATGATGATGGTATTGATGCTGCTGATAATACTGCTGCAGCTGCTGCTGGCCTTCACTCATAAATCTGACGCCATCGCTCACGCTTCGAGTGCGATGGCTGCCTTGTCGTCTCGAACTCGAACTGCCCTTTCGACGACTGGACTTGACGGCTTTGTTGTCAACGTCTTCCTCGGGAGAAATAGTAACATGGGCCGCTAGAGCTTGAGGAGAAGGCCTGGAGGATGGCACTTGGGGAGGTGGTCGGCCGGATGGGACGCCGTTGCCGTTGGCGGGTGCCTTCGCCGCCAATGCCATGGTTTCGATGTTTGCCAAAAAGAGTCCCAGGTGTTCGCATTCGCGTCCTGGAAGACAAACACTACATGTGTGGAAACGAGGCTTTAAAAGCCCCTCCGGTCTTCTATCCTGGATGCCTGCGTGCACCTCATTATTTTTGTTCTATTTTGTCGTAACAGCTAGAGGAGTACATACGTAGAGTACCCTATTTACTCTACTCTAAATAAATAAGAAATTCTCGCTCCAGCGTCTAAAATATCCATACGGTTGTGTTCATTCTGTCGTACGATATTACGATACCTCTACCATACTCTATTTTATTTTTAGGAATATTTTATGGAGCCTCAGTCAATTTTGGCGCACATCACATCCGACGATCCCTCTCTTCTTTACTCAGAGGGATAATAATAATATCTATCTACCATCCATAACATTCTCCCTTAGGTGCACACTTCCATAACAATGTCATCGGGTACGCTCCCTCTCCAGACCTATCACCGAGCACAATCGCTCGGGGAAGGTACCTACGGGTGCGTGCAAATACTGTGGATTCGGCCTTGCCTTGATGCTTAATTTTCCTACTCCTATCATTTCGGGCTAATATTCGATTCTTCCCCGCTAACGATGATATAGGAGCGTGATGTGCGTGTACAATGATTCGGGCGACGCGCTAGCCTTGAAATCCTTCGAAGCCGACGAGGATCATGATACCATGGAGCTGGGAACGTTACGCGAAGTGTCAATATTGCGAATCCTTCGTCACGACAATGCCCATCCCAATATTGTACAAATGATCGATATCCAAGAAGCGGGGGAGGAAGGTGACTGCGGCCACGGAAACCTTTGCATGGCCATGCCTCTGTATAAAATGGGCGATCTCAGGGGGGCTGTCAAGCGGGGCATTATCTTGCCTGGATTGGCGGGTCGTAGACAGCGTGTGGATGTTGCGCATGGGCTGCTCTCCGCGGTGGCATTTCTGCATGACAATCATATCATTCACAGGGACATCAAGAGCGACAACGTTATGATCACCATGTCCGACGAAGGTGACGACAGGATCGCGCCGGTCCTGATAGATTTTAGCCTTGCCAAGTTCATTGATGGAAAAAATGCCGTCCTTCCGCCAGGTGCGACTCATACTGGAAACATCGGAACGGTGACCTATACTGCACCAGAGGTAGTGGCGAGGGAAAAGTATGGTCTGCCTTCGGACCTGTGGAGTGTGGGCGTTGTACTATTGGAATCATTGATTGGAGAGCTTACCGTTGATAGAGACAAGGCAGCTGCTAGGCTTATTATGGAGAAAAAAGAATCATTGCCTGATTCACCTTTCGTTACTCTCATTAGAGGATTGTTGGAAACGGATGCCACCAAACGTCTAACTGCAAGAGAAGCCCTTGCCTTGCCAGTCTTTGAGAAGTTTGGATTCACGATTCCTCCAGTCCGAATGATTGATATTGATGCAGCATTTCCCACTGATGATGATGAACCTGAATCCAAGATTATCGAGGGTGCGTTGAAGACAATCAATGGAAACAAGAAGAAGCCATCGATGAAGAATCAAAAACTGTCTCCGCGAGAGAGATTAGTCAAAAAGCTTTGCAACGAGCTTGAGTGCAAGAATCCCAAAACTGAGTCCGCTTCGCTAGTGTTCGCAAAAAAAATGGAAGAGCTGGACGATGAGCTTGACGACATTTCCAACACACAAACACTCTTGGACTGTGTAGTCCTAGCAAGCCGATTTTATGAAGAGGATTTGATCTGTTTGGAAGAACTGGAAGAGGATGATGGAGGGTATTATCCTAGCTTCAAGAATTTCGATGTTGAAACCTTTCGTGACAATGAGATGGCAATATTTTCCAGTATGGATTATTCATTGTACATAAGAAGCTAATGTGGCATGCAGTTCATTTAGTTCAGATTTTAAAAACACCATGGATGCTATCAGGAGTCATTCCAGCTTTGTATCACCCCAAGTTATTTGAAAGATCAAGTCGAATGTGATCATTTTTCAGGGATGTCGTGTGAATCGTATCCCAACAGCTGAAAGTCAGACATGTACTCAGAAGCCACCCTACTAACAATTTGAGGTGTGGAGTACTCTTTTCTCAGACCACCAACAATCTTTTTCTTGTCAGAGCCCCAAGAATTTGCCGGGGTGACTTTACCACCCATTGACTCTAAGTACTCTATCATTTTTGTTGCATTCAAGTGGTTCAATACTCTCCGAATGTCTTCGTCGAAATGCTCAATGCGTCCAAGAAAATCAAACACCGGGCACTTGTCCTCTGAAAACAAAAATGTTTCTTGTCTATCATAATGTCCCGGCCACATTGATGTGTGTAAGCCCCTTTGATAGGGTTTCAACACGAAGTTTGAAAATGAAAGGTCTTTCGTAGGCAGCCTACCACGAATGCCGTTCTTAGGCGGAAATCCATCCATCATACTTTGCCAGGAAAATATCATAAGAATGAGAGTAATTAACGTCAACAAAAGATGGCGCATATGTGACATACCTATAGGCGCTATACATCCTTGAGAATGGATTTCGAACGAAGCTGAAATGAAAGTAGTCTTGGTGGTCTCGTATCGACTTAATACAGCCCTCTGCCCTGACCAATGTCGTAGGCACGTGCTCGCATTCATCATCATCGATTCCACAGAGACTGTCTCTTATGAATTTCTTAACTGCCGTTCCTGGAATAAAGCGAATGGCATTTACGACAAATGAGAGAAGAGACCTAATTTGTACAGATGACAAAAATCTATCGACCTTACCTCCACTTTTAAGAACATGAATGAAGACAAACTTGTATTCGTCACTCAAAATGCAACCGGATGCCCAACCAGTGTCGCCAAGAGCTGCATGCAATAAGACGAGAAGTCGATGCAAGGCAAAGTATGCGGGCGCAGACGAAAAAATACTTACAAAACAATTGATGGGGTTTGGTAATGTTCCCTTGTCTCCGGACGAAGTTGCCAGCATAACCGAAAAATCGGCTCGAGGGGGTTATTTCTTCCATCACTCCATTTCGCTCCTTGCACGGATAAAGCTTGCACTGCTGCTCCACTTTCCTCACACATGAATTGACCTCTAGCCCAACTGCTGCATATGACGAGGAGGTCAAAGCTCTCGCGAGTGAGTACATGTAGCAGCTCGTCACCATCAGGAACACAGCAAAGACAAAACATCCTTTAACTATAATCAAAGAGTTGAGGGAGCGACTCATGGATGTTCGCCTTCTGCGGTCCATATCGTGAAGTCGGCTTCGAACAGGTGGCATAATGATGCACTAAAGCTAACTTCTCCACCCAGGTTCGAGCCGGTGATCAACGAGCCGTGAGGTTCACTTCGACCGGCGTCGACGCGCTCAGGATCTCTCTCCTCTCCCCGTCATATGCAGTGTGGGATCTCTGGGATGCGGGCTGGGATCCGGGTCTTCTCGCCCCCCGCGCCTCCCGCCTCCTATCTGTTGCCTGGGGATGGAGCGAAAGAGAAGAAGTGGATGGGCCCGCCGCGCCGGGCGGGCCGGCGGCGGGCCGGGTCGGATCGGTCGGGTGTGTCGGTGACACGAAAAAGATTTAATTTTTGGAGTACAAAACTATTACGGATTCCGATTTGCCTCTCCGAAGGCTTGCTGGTGGTGGCGTGGGTGCCGCGCCATCCATCCATCATGAGCGGGAGTGATTCTTGGTCTCTTGCTGCTTTTGATGCTCGTGACACTGCATGCACACATGAAACGAATCACTGTGCTGCGTGTTGAGACTGGCCACCATTCATTATTCTCATTGAGCAATATACGATCATTACACTATTAACAGCAACAAGTAAAATGGAGGAAAAGAAGAGTGAAACCGAGATCGAGCCTCCTGCCAAACGCTTCCACACCGACCACCAGGCGTCCCAGCTAGCATCCTACAACGGAACCCCCCTCGAGCTCAAATGCATCAATACCATCCGCGCCCTCGCCGCCGACATGGTCCAAAAGGCCAACTCGGGTCATCCAGGCGCTCCCATGGGATGCGCTCCCATGGCCCACCTGCTTTGGTCGGCAGCCTCCGCTGGCGGCGCGGGGCGTAATCACAGTGCCGCGAGCCCACAATGGTGGAATAGGGATCGTTTCGTGTTGAGTAATGGCCATGCGTGCGCATTGCAGTATGTCATGTTGCATTTGAGCGGGTACGAGGATTGCAGTATGGATCAATTGAAGGCGTTTAGGCAGGTGGGAAGTAAAACTCCGGGCCACCCCGAGAACTTTTTGACCAAGGGTGAGTTAGGGCTACGGCATATTACGGTGCAGTCATATGCTTGGCTTTATTATTGACGTAGGACTTCGACGCATACTGACTGCTCTTCGTCACAGGAGTGGAGGTTTGCACTGGACCCCTTGGACAAGGAATATCCAACGCCGTGGGCATGGCCATCGCCGCCAAGCACCTTGGCGCCAACTTCAACACGCCCGACTTCCCCGACATCATCTCCAGCAAGACCTACGTGATTTGCGGCGACGGTTGTCTCCAAGAGGGAATTTCGGGAGAGGCGTGCAGTCTTGCTGGCCACTTGGGTCTAGGTGACTTGATTGTTCTGTACGATGATAATCACATCACCATCGATGGAAGTACTGAAATCTCCTTTACGGAAGATGTCAACAAGCGCTACGAGGCGTACGGATGGCAGGTTATTACTGTTGATGATGTGGCGAATGGCCTTGATGATCTTCGTGCTGCTATTGATGCAGCCAAAACGACAACGGATAAACCTACGCTAATCAAAGTCAGGACGACAATTGGCTACGGCTCTCCTAACAAGCAGGGCAAGGCCTCTTCTCACGGGGCTCCCCTTGGCGCTGGTGAGGTTGAGACTGTCAAGTCTCGTCTGTACGGAATGGATCCCACGAAATCATTCTTCATCGATGAGGATGTTGCTGCATATTACAAGCAGCAGGCGGTAGAGGGTGAAATTGCACGAGCTGTGTGGGAGGAAAAGTTTGCCAACTACAAGGAGGCTCATCCCGAAAAAGCCGCTGAGCTTCAACGTCGGTTCAACCATGAGCTGACTGAGGGGGTATTTGATGATCTGCCCACGTTTGTCTTCGGAAGGGATAAGGCCGATTCCACACGTAAGTTCTCGGAAATGTGCCTAAATGCTGTTGCTCCAAAAATGCCAGAGTTGATGGGAGGGAGTGCCGATTTAACGGATAGCAATTACACTGCCATCAAGGGAGCGGTGAGCTTCCAGAAGGCCACTCCCGAGGGAAGCATCATTCACTTCGGAGTCAGAGAGCATGCCATGTCTGCGATCTGCAATGGAATGTTCTCCTATGGGGGCATGCGTCCATTCTGTGCCACCTTCTTGCAGTTTGCTGGGTATGCCATGGGTGCCATCAGATTGTCAGCCCTTGCCAAACATGGGGTTATTTACATCATGACTCATGATTCGATCGGTCTCGGCGAGGATGGACCAACTCATCAGCCTGTGGAGATGCTTGAGAGTTTGCGTGCTATGCCCAACATTAATGTTGTCCGTCCTGCGGATTTGAATGAAATGGCGGCAGCGTATCAGATCGCTCTCAACGGTGTTCAGACTCCCACCGTAATTTGCTGCTCACGTGCGGGCGTTTCCGCCCTTGAGCATTCATCAAGGGACAAAGCCATGAAGGGAGGATACATCATCCGTCCTGAAGAGGGAGAAGGAGCTCCCGATCTAGTTTTGTTGGCTACTGGGTCGGAGGTCGGGCGCTGTGTCGACGCGGCCAAGGCCCTTTCGGAGCATTCCATCCGCACGAGGGTAGTGTCCATGCCTTGCCAAGAAGTCTTCCTCGAACAGAGTGAATCGTACCGTCGCAGCGTCCTGCCCGGCAATGTTCCGACACTCTCTGTCGAAGCGGGCGCCGAGCATGGATGGCATCGTTGGTCCCACGCACAAATCGGCATGACCAGATTTGGCATGTCGGGCCCCCTCGAACAGTTATTTGTTAAGTTTGGCTTCGATGCCGAGAATGTCGCCAGTAAGGGAAAAGAGCTCGTGGAGTTTTACAAGAATTTGGGCGGGAATGTGCCCGACTTGAATGCCAGGCCATCGTTTGACAGCTTCAAAGGGCCAGTCCATTGAATTGTTACTATAATGGGAAGCACTGTGATTATCGGCCTGAATAAGGAAAAAGTGCATGACAATCGCTCCATCTCTTGATCTCGATAGCAGAGAACTAAACTAAAACATATCTACCTTTGTCTTAAAATATTCTGCCTATCCAACGGAAGCCTGGGTAAAAGGACAAGTGCCACATAATGTGAAATCAAGTTAAGGCACCTTATCTTGGTGATGCCTGTCGAGGTACGACTGAATGCTCACAGCCCATCGAACAAATCGTCAACTTTTCGGACAGAGGCTTCTCTTAGATGATGTACATTGAATAATTCTTTACGTTTATCACAAACAATTATACCACCGCTCCGCAATCATTCACTCGTCCTTAATACTGTTCCTCTTCTTCGCCTCCAACTGAGCCGCGCTCAACGGTCCCTCGTACTCTATAAACGTTCCCATCCACGAATCGTAGAACATGCAGTATTGTCCGTAGTTATAATTGAATTTGCGGTGATGCATCTCGTGGTGACCGACGGCATATTGGAACCACTGCCCGGTGATCATCCTTCGGAACCATCTCCCGGGACTATCAACATCATCGACGCCGTCCGCCCCCCCCCGCGGCGTCATCGCGTCGTTCCCCGAGCCGAGGAGGCGGGCGGATCCGACGAACGGTAGAGAAAATCGAACGTCGTAGGGGCCGTGGTTCATGCACGCGAGCGCCGCGTGGAATTGGAAGAAGAGCAAGACGGTGAGGGCGTGCACTCCGCCCCCCTCGATCATCGGGCCGTCGTCGTCCTCCCCGCCGCCGCCGATGCCGCCGATTACGGACGATCCGATCGTCGTCGTCGCTATCCTCCCGATCCACGCGACGCACGTCGGCAGCAGCGCCTCCGACGCGCAAACCGCGAACCACGTGCACATCACCCCGATCATGTGCTCGATCGGATGCTCGTTGCCCGCGTCGAGGTATCCCCTCGCGGGATAGTGCTGTCGATGATGATGCTTGTGCACGAGTGGGTACAGCGCCGGATGATGCATCAGGTGATGGAGGGGTGCGTACATCGCGTCCATGGAAACGAACATGATCCCCAACGCGAACATCGTGTTCCACGGGGTGAGGTCGATCATCCTCCACGGGAGCGATCCGTCCCGTCCGCCTAGCCACAGGTACCGCGCGAGACTCATGACGAAGACGTACTCGTTGATCGAATTCACGCCGAGGTACGCGACGGATCGCGCGTCGAGGCCGACGTATCGCACCGGCGGCGCGCCCGGCCGTCGAGTGGGTAGGAGCGGCGGCGATCCGCCGTCCTCCGCGTCCTCGTCCGCGCCGCCGCCGCCGCCGATGGTGACGAATCGCTCGATCGCGTATACCACGAGGTGGTCGTAGAAGAGCACGCCGAGGCGCACGAGCGCGTATCCCGCCGTCCAGGATACGACGTCCGACATGTCCCACGGGTCGAGGTAGGACGGATATCGGATTAGGAAGAGGAGGACGAAAATCGCGGTCGCGGAGTCGAGAAGGACGGAGCGCAGACGCTGCCTACGCGCGCGCCTCGACGATTGCCGTTGTTGTTGTTGTTGAGGCGGCGGCGGGGGGGGGGAGGAGGAGGAGGAGGAGGAGGGTGCCTCCTCCTTCCGCGTCGTCGTCGTTTTCGTCGACGTCCTCGTCGTCGTCGTCTGCGGCGTCGATGATGACGATGACGTTCCCGTTGTCGTCGATGTGGCGCACATGATCATCGGGCATGCGCGGTCGCGGTTTGGGATGGGAGGTACGGCGGGGGGGATGATGGTGGGCGGGTGCTTTTGCGCTTCTGTGCCCGCCTTTCTCTGTGTTCTGTGTGGGGCCGGCCCGGCGGTCGTTGGCATCATTGGGATACCCATCTTATCCGGATCTCTGAGTCACAAGTTTTAGCGAGAGACTTTGTCGCTACTTCAGTTCCGCCGTCCTGTTGCTCCGTCGCCCGTCGCGTCGCGTCTTCGTTGTCTTCGTCGGCCAGTGACGAAGATGGCGCAAGTGGCGAGTCATCACCCGGCCACCTCATGCCGCAGTGCACCCACACTCCCACCAGAAGACAACTACTCTATTATTTTCCAGATATATCTCTTTATCTCCCCATTAAACGCCGAGTTATTCACAGCAGATGAAAAGCCTCCTCCTCGCCGCGGCCGCCGCATCCTCGGCGCTCCTCGCATCCTCCTCCACCCACCCGGTCGCGGCGGCGTTCGTCGTCCCGACGACGATCGCGCCGTCGCGTCCGACCCCGTCGACCGCGCGCCGCGCCGCCGCCGCCGCCGCCCTCCTCGACGAGGAAAAAGCGGCGGGATCGGATGGGACGACGGACGATGACGAGCGAAGACGATTGAAGGGCGCGATCCTCGGTCGCCTCGGCGGCGGGGGAGGGGGGAGGTCGTCGTCGTCGTCGTCGTCGTCGATTTCCCTCGCGTCGACGGTCGACCCGGTCCTCGCCGATCCCCTGACGAAGGAGCCGCTTCGCGTCACGTTCGTCGGGCCCGTCCTCGGCGGCGGCGCGTCCGGATCCGGCATGCGTCTTGCTCTGTATTCGTCGACGGATGCCGATCGCGCCTTCGCGGGACGGACGGACACCTACCTCGACCTCCTGGAGCCGTCGTCGTCGTCGTCCGCGTCGGTGGATGACGACGACGACGACGGCGGCGGCGCCACGTCGAAATCTCCCCCCATCCTCTCCTCCCTCCTATCGCTCGTCCCTCCCCCCCTGCGATCGATCGTCGCGAACGCCGTTCCCGGATCGTCGTCGTCGTCGTCATCTTACGAGTACGTCCCGATGAGGGATCTGTTCACCTCCCCGACCGTGTCGTTCGCGTACGAACGCGGATGGAGGCAGGGATTCGCGGCGGCGGGCTTTCCCGGTCCGGATGCGGAATTCGAATTGGCGAACGAGCACTTCGCGAAATCGATGGTGGGTGCGACGGGAGGAGGGGGGGGGGGGGACGGCGTGCTAGTGGACATGAGCTGCGCGACCGGTGAGTGTTTGGCCCCTTCCCTTCGGTTGGGTGGGCGACGAATATACATCGCACTTGTGCCCCCCCCCCCCCCCCCCATTCGTGTTTATGTCCCCCCCCCCTTGATCTCCTCGCCCACGCGACCGCGGGGGTCTCCCCCCCCCCCACCCCCATTTCTTACTTTCCTCCCGTGCGCATGTTGTATACAGGCCTATTCGCTCGTCGATTCGCCAAGTGCGGCAAGTACCCGAGGGTGATCGCGTGCGACTACTCCGACTCCATGCTGTCGGAGGCACGACGGAGGATACGTGCCGATCCCGACGTCACGTCGTCGTCGACGAGGCTCGACCTCGTCCGGTGCGACGTGGCGAGGATACCCATGAGGTCGGGTTCCGTCGACGCGTTCCACGCGGGCGCGGCGATGCACTGCTGGCCCGAGATCGAAACGTCGTTGTCGGAGGTGTACCGCGTGCTAAGGCCCGGGGGACGGTACTTCGCCACGACGTTCCTGTCGAATTACTTCTCGCGGGTGGCGGGAGCGGAGAGGACCGCGAACGGCGGGGTCGACTTGCCGGTGAACGTGCGTGCGTTCCAGTATTTTCCAAGCGAGGGGTACCTGAGGGATTTGCTCACGGATGCCGGATTCGAGGGGTCGAAGGTCAGCGTGGAGGTTCTCGGGCGAGCTTGCGTCGTTATGCGGTGCGAGAAGTAGAGGACGAGGAGGATAGGAGTTTCCCATTACAAACAATAACAACGAGGCAATATCGGAACTTGGTCTTAGTGAGAAGGATCAGGTCAAACATACAGTGCTCTGACGGGATCATTTCCGATACTATATCACTTGTTCCAAGTCTAATATTACTAGCAAACATCTGCTTAAAGAAGCGCTGAGCCCGAAACGCAGATGACGGGCACTGATATAGCGAGATTCGTCTCACATGAGGCCGCATGGGCCGTCACGGATGTAGTCACTTTTTGCCTTGCCTCATTGATCGGCCTTTTGATTGCTCCATCATTGCTTCTTTTGCACATGGCACGATGAAGTCTATGTATTTGTCATGCAAATGAATACATTCCTTTTCAACTACTTGATTAAAACATTACCGAGGCCCGCCTCTCCTGAAATCCTCCGGAGACGAGTAAACATCGCGTAGCCAATCCTTGGTCGCCTCGCTCGACCTCTGCTCGGCCAAGACCTCTCTCAGCATATCCAACAGCTTCGCCGTAACGGGTCCGGCGGACGACTCTCCGTGGGGGAATTTCACGTACAGCGATTCCTCTTCCGTGTCTCCGTCGAGGTCCTCCGGGGGGGTCGCGCTCGTGCCCACGCTCTGCACCGGCACCACCTCCGCCGCGGTTCCTGTGACGAACACCTCCACGGCATCCAACAAGTCCGCGACGCACACGTCCCTCTCCGTGATCGTCAATCCGACGTCGTCTGCGTCCGTACCACCGGCCAGCCGTATGCTTGTCGCGACTATCGGTCTCAATTCGTCCGCGAATTCCCTCGCCAGAGTCAGGACCGTGTCGCGCGTGACCCCTGAGGAAGGGGGGGGGGGAGGGGGAGGGGAGTGGGGGGGTTGGTTCGGATGCGGACGGGTGCTATACGTTAAGGCAACGAAGGACGATGGATCATCGCATTACGCCGACGACTCGTTCCACTCACCCGGCAGGATGGTCCCCCGCTTCAGACTAGGGGTCACGATCTCGCCCGTCCTCAGCACCAGGAAGACGTTCGCCGCGCTGAGCTCCTGGAGGATCGCACCCCGGAGTCTCGACGACGACGACCCGTCCCGCGGCGGGTTGTGGTAGGTATCGAGTTCGAGGTAGAGATTGTCGTCGAATCCCTTCGCCTTCGCATCCCTTCGGTGGTGGGGGGGTGTTGGGGAAGGGGAGTTTCGGTCGAAAAATGAAATCGGGGTGAAAATTCGTCGAGTTAGCAAAATTTCGCACGGGCGGGCGGGGGCGAAGCCATCGCATTTCATCATGGCGGAGGGGGTGCGGGGGGTCGTCCTCCTCGCCCCCATCCTCCCCCCCCTGTAAAACTCACAACAGCGGACGCATGGTCACCGCGTAATTCCCGCAGCACTTCACGTTCCCCGTCCCGCCCCGCGCGGCCCGACTCCTCCTCCGCTCGAGGTGCAGTTTCAATCCCCCGGACACCTTCCCCTTGAAGTAACTCCCCGTGGGACTCACGAAGTACACGAGGGACGCCTCCGGACTAACGTGCAATCCCAATTGCTGTCCGGAACCGAACAACATCGGCCGGACGTACAGCCTCGCCCCTCCCATCGGCACTCCCGTATTCGGATCGAGGTCGGGGGACGGAGGTATTAGGCGTCCGTTCTCGCGCAGGACCTCCTGCAACCCGCGCATGAAGAGCTCGTACGACGGCACGGGCAGGCACATCGCCGTGGCCCCCCGCGCGAATCGCGAGTAATTCAAATCGGGACGTAGGAGCATCGCCCTGCCCGACGACGGCGACCTCCGACACGCCAGTCCCTCCCACACGGTCGTGCCGTAGTTCAGCGACGTCGTCGACGGTCGCAAGTTCATGGGCGCGTCGGAGTACGGCCTCATCGAGTCGCGATCGAGGAGCGTGCCCGAGTCGTCGGACGGATCGTAGTGCTCGATGGTCCATCCCTTCTCCGGCGTCGTGGTGATATGGACGTAGGAGTGCTCCTCCGGAAGGTTGAGATTCCACGGCAGGTCGTCGAAGGCGATGCCGTCCGCGGGGGGAGGAGGGAGGAGGGGTGGTCCTCCTCCTCCCTCCTCCCCACCGACGACGACGACGCGCGACGACGACGACGACGAGGACGAGGACGACGACGAGGACGACGACGCGGCACTCGATCCGAGGGCTCGCGACGACGACGGACGAATGATCGGGAAGATTCCCCCGCGCAGGAGGCAGATTTTATTCCGAAGCAAAGCCGTCCCCATCATCGCATCGTGCTGTCTGTGTTTTGCGGTGATCGGTTGTGTCAGCGAAGTCGTCTTCACACAATTCCGGGGCCGGGGGGACACGACGCGGACGACCTTGACAATCGGTACCAACGTAGGAATAGGAAGCATGGTCCGCAACGGAGTTGAGGGAATACCTAGAACTACGAAAGTATGAATTCGTAGTTTTACTACGAAATAATACTTTAAGTGTGAAATCATACTATTTCCTATGAAATATTACTTTCTACTCTCTATGAAATGAATGCGCTCAGGTGGACCATTGCTTCATCCCCTTCATCCTACCCCCCTGCCTCCGGGTAGTATTGATGATTCATTCAGTATTAGACCTAAAGTAGCATTGAAAATTGTTCCAGCTTGCTCAGTGCATACCGTCGCCTACTATGTTTCTCTCTACTGCATACGATTGGAGACCGCCTTCACCGATTGCATACAGTTGACTCTGCGCTTTTTTGGGATCAATGTCCTCGTAACCCAAATCCTTCAACCTCTCTACTGCATACGATTGGAGACCGCCTTCACCGATTGCATACTTGGCAGTCTGAATGGTCAATCTCAATTCACGGAATTCAGATTCGGAGTAATGATTAGACTTCGATGATAGTGACTGAAAATATGTAACTGGCTTGTCTTGAAGAAGTTCCTTGCAGACGAATGCGATTGCACTATCCAATCGGGCACGGTGATCGCACGACATGAACGAATCAGCCATACAGACATGTTGTAGCTCGGTGTCCCCACATTCCACTCCACCACCAATTGGAGGTAGAATACCTCTCTTCTCCGAAGGGAAAATAATGTCATATCTCACTTGGTGATTCATTATCTTGGAGGCCTCTTTGATTGCCAACTGTTGAGCCTTCCCTAGAAGTACCGGAGCGTGCTTACATGCATTTTTTCCAAAGGCAAAAACAAGCATACCTTCACGGTGTCGTACAACAATCTCATCAACCATGATGCCTGCCAGTAATTTTACTTTCGAGACGATGAAAGCATTCCTATCATTGGGGGTCTTCTTCTCAAGGAAATCATTTTCGTAGCAGAAGTCTCGACCATCAACTTTGAGGGCATGAGGCGCATCGTAGAGATCCACAAATACATGGAAGATGTGCTGAAGAGTAATGGCATGCCTGTATTCTTGAGGAATCGTCTTCAAAATACTCCGTTCGCATAAGAAAGTAGTGTGGTCGATTGCATGACCATTCTCATCAACATAGCCGTATGAACTTCCCTTCTTGTGTGGTGGCGGATAATGGCCAAAAAAAGTCCTGGTATATTTTTGATCATTAACCCACAATGGCATCGCATCAGGAGGAGGTGGGGTGATGTACGGAGCGACACCCTCTAGCTCGAAGAATAGCTCCGCATGACTCACTATGGCATCGTATGCATTTGGGTAATGTTGTAGATGAGATTGAGATAGACCAATCTGATGTAAGAGTGCATCACCTTGATTGTCATTGTCCACAAAGAATGAATTGCCTCCTTGATTGTCATAGTCACATAAGAATGCATTGTCTCGCTTGTTACCACATAAGAATGCATTGCCGTCATCCGTGTCATTTGAAATTTTGCGTGGTGACAATCTCTGTTTTTTGGCCACATTGTAAATCAAGATAGATTCATCGTTACAATGATGTTGAGACACCGGGCCAGGTAGTGGTTTTTCCGTCTGGCACATTTCGCAGGCCAGGCCAAGAATGTTGTCGTTGACATAAGTGCAAGCAACGCACTCCCAAGATGGCATTTGGCTCATATTGGATGACTTTGCGATGGTGGGCTCGAGGGACATCACCAATGCTGCATCGGCGCCGTCTTCGATAGATGGGGCATTGGCGTGTGTTGTCCGGCTCGTCTGCGTTGTTTCGATCTTGGCCGCTTTGGCATGTGCGACCTTTGCCGAGTCGGTGTCGTCAATGACGTTGCCGCTTGTAATCACACTGTCCATTTTCAATTTGTATTGTTTCGGCAGTGGCAGCGAAAAATTGTCGATGTGGGGGATACCACAATGGTGGCCTTGCGCTGTCTCTCAGGTAAGTACCTAGGTGGGATTTAATATCAATTCCTTCATGGAAAACACTTCCTTGGTAGCTAGCTAGCACCGCCCCTCAGCCTGCAGACTCCAACCGAGCACTGCAGACTCCAACCGAGCTCCTCCAGCCCCTAAGCCTGCAGACTCCAACTGGACCACATTATTGGTGCACCCGCCACCCCCGTAGTTGCACTTACGTCGCAATAGGCCGTAGGCGGAGCAGATGCCGTTGCCGAAAGGCGACGTCCACAAGAAGAAGGAGGCCGTGAGGATGGAGCGACGGGCGCGTGTGGGACGGGGAGACGAACGTCATCGACGACGACGACGAGGGAGCGGCAACGACGACGACGACGACGCTGATGACGACGGCGGCGGCGGCGGCGGCGGAAGAGGCCGTACAGGAAGGGAAGGACGCAGGTGTGGCGGCGAGCGCGAGCGGGACGGCGATGTTCGCGACGACGGCGTCGGCGGGAGGAGGGCGCGGTATCGCGGCGACGAGGAGGGGGGGTGTAGCGATCGCGAGGACGGACGTAGCAGGAGGAGCGGGGGCGAAGGCGCGCGCGGGAGCGAGGGCGGCGGAAGTAGGATGACGACGAGGAGGAGGAGGAGGAGTAGTAGTAGTAGGAGGAGGAGGAGCGGCCGTTGCCGCGAATCGTCGAGGACTGGACGACGCCGTCGACGGGAAAATTCCGACGACGACGACGGCAGTGCTATAGATGAGAGTGGAGAGGGCAACTTGCGAAGTTTTCGTCGCCGCGTCGATGGCAGTCGTGGCAGCGTAAGGAGAAGGGACAGGAGACATCGTCGTTCGTTGTCGTCTTCGTCGTCGTCGTTGTCGGAGGAGGAAGGCGGACGAAGGAGCCCCGGCGACGACAGAGAAGGAGGAGGAGGACGACGAGGCCGACGCGATCGCCGCGGTCGACGAAGACGGCATGAACGACGCCGTCGACGATCGCGACGCGGTGAAAATGATGAGAATGTGAGAGATGACAACGATCGCAGTATCAGCCCTGCCTACATCGTTAGCGAGGATAGCGAAAATAAGGATGCTGCCGCAGGCGCCATCGGTGTGAATGCCGCCGCTTTGGCCGCGAATGAGGATTATCATGCGCGGAAAAAATCTAAGGCCAGGGATAAGGAGGATGGGGCTGAGAAGGACCAGTGTGATAAAGATACCGATACTGTGGCAATTAATAGAAGACAAGAGATGAGGAATGATGGTAGTGCGGATGAAGGTGGAAAGGAGGAGGAGGAGGATGATAGGAAATTAGCTGCCAGTGACGGCGGAAAGCGTCGCTGCCGTGGCTGGACTGATAATGACGAAGATGACGGAAGCTGCCGTCGTGGTCGACATAGGCGACACCATTCCCGTTCCTCTCAATCAGAGTATTCTTCGTCATCTCCATCGTCATGTTCGTCGTCTTCCCCATTGAAAGAGCATTGTTTCAATCCTCCTCCGTGGGGACTATCGCTTGGTGGCGGCCTCCCATCGGGTAGATCCTCTAGATCGATGGAATCTTTATCATCTTCATCCAGACTATTATGCAAGAGTGGCAACAAGCGGAGCGTAAGGAGTCGTGGTGATAGTATGAGGGTGAAAGGAGATCGAGAGAGAATAGACAAGACGAAGATGGAGAGGAAGCATCAGCGAAGCCCCAGCGTTGTTGGCAGCGGTGTTAGTGGCAGGAGTTGCAGTATCGAATTTCGAGGGAAGCGGGGAGGGGGTCGCCAATCCAGCCACATGAAGGGCCAATACAATGATGACGAGAATGACGTCGATCGTGATCACCGCTTTCCTCCGAACTTTTATCATCCCTCAAGGAAATCATCATCTCCACAATTGCTGTCGCATCATAGCCGTACCAACAACAACAACAACAACAGCAGCAACAACAACAATGTGAAATACCATGGAAGTTTTCATCATGGCCATGATCAATATCATTGTCGACGAGACGATGATATAAACATTAATTTTTACAGGGGCAGGAGCACTAGCCGCCAAGGAAGAAGAAAGAGAAGTCACAGCAATCGGTCCTGGTACAGTGATAATAGCAAAGCATTCGGCCAAAGGAAACATAACCATGTTAAGGTTGATGAAAATGAGAAAACATATTCCAAAAAGAAAAAGGAAAAGCGGGCCAAGAAAAGGCACCGTCGCCGTATGAGCGATCGTTTGGCGGCACGAGGGAGCTGGGATGACAGTGAGAGACAATCGGACAACTCCTCATCGTTATCGCGTGATGATACCGTTGGTCATTATCTTGGCAAGCCCGGAACGTTGATCCATCATGGGAAATATCAATATCGCATAATACGCGACGTGGGCATGGGCACATTCGGGAGGGTGGTGCAGTGTGAGAAAATCAGAGAGGGGGTGCGTGGAGGAAGCGGTAGTGGTAATAGAATGTCTACCTCTCGACATAATCGTGGTCATGAGCATCACAGCTTCAGCAGCAACATTGCCAGCGATAACAGTTCAGGAGTTGTAGCCATCAAGATAGTACGCAATGTAAGACGATATTATGAAAGCGCCTTGATCGAGGCCGACATAAATGAGCGTGTCAATCGAGAGCAATCCCGACATAATAAGGATTTGTGCGCGCGGATGCTTGATCGATTCGGCCTGCCCTCTGGACATTATTGCCTCGTGTTCGAATGCCTCGGAAGATCGTTGTACGATTACTTGAAAATGTACGACTATCGTCCCTTTCCCATGTATTGTGTGCGCGACTTCTCACGTCAGCTTTTGGAAGCGTTGGATTTCATCCATGGCTTTGGCCTCATTCACACTGATTTGAAGCCGGAGAACATATTGCTCATGAACAATGAGGAGACAACTTATCATTATTATAATCGTACTGCATCAACTGCCTCTAGCAGGGATCATGAACTGACGATGAGGAGTAGGAAGGATCATCACGTTCAGCGTGTCCCTGCTAGTACCAAAGTCAAATTGATAGATTTCGGTGGAGCAACGTACGACAACGAAAAGAAGAGTTCTATCATTAGCACCCGACAGTATCGCGCCCCCGAAGTCATTCTGGGTTGGGGATGGAGTTATCCCTCAGACCTTTGGAGTGCGGGTTGTATTATTGCTGAACTATACACCGGGGAGCTGCTTTTTGGCACTCACGACAACGCAGAGCATCTTGCATTGATCGAACGTGCCGTTGGCCCCTTTCGTAGGGACCTACTGTCACTGTCGAACATCAACAGAGGCACTCCCGCTGGTGCTGCTGGTTCGTTGTTGGTTAAGGAGTGCTTTGACTCACGCGGTTGGCACAGGATACGCGGTGTGTTGTCAACAAGGAGCATCGAGCACGTACGAAAAATGGTCCCCGTTGAATCGCTTGTGTTAGAGCATGACCGGCCATCGGGATTGGGACGATTGCTCCGATCTTTGTTAACAATTGATCCAAAGCATCGCGTCACCGCGAGGGAGGCATGCCTATCTCCCTTCTTTG
The DNA here is from genome assembly GCA_036939755.1 of Stephanodiscus triporus. Taxonomy (NCBI): domain Eukaryota; phylum Bacillariophyta; class Thalassiosirophyceae; order Thalassiosirales; family Thalassiosiraceae; genus Stephanodiscus; species Stephanodiscus triporus. The sequence continues at coordinate 26,921 of JALLAZ010000053.1, forward strand.
CCCGGCTTGGATGATTGCTGGTGTGGGGCGTTGGAGGCATTAAAAATAGAGCGCATTGCTGTTGATCCATGCAAATAAAGATAACAACAATGACGATGATGCTGACAATGACGATGCCGACGACGACGACAAAGAACGTGGTCGACGATGAAAAAGACGATGTTGACGATGACGACTATGATGACGATGACGACGAGGATGATGATGCCAATGACGGTGAAGACAACGACGATGACAACGATGACGACGATGACGACGATGATGCCACTGATGATGACGAGCGTCTCTCCTGATGTCGATGCCGGATCCAGGGAAGGCTGACGCCCCCCGCCCATCTATATTCAAGAACGAGAAGGTCAAGCCATTGGCAGGGGATATTTCGAGAATGGCATTGGGTACGAGTGGGTCGCCCTATTGAATTTCAGTCTGATGCCATTGATGTTGCTCTAGCAGGTATCGAGGAGGTTTGTATCGGACAGGGGGACAATTGATAACCGATAATGCACCACTGAAAGGATATTAAGCATAGCATAGTGCATAAAACAATTAATAAATGATGACATAGCTATGACACAAGGACACTGAACTTTATGTTATAGAATGCAACCACAACAGCCACAACAACCACAACAACCACAACAACCACAACAACCACAACAACCACAACAAC
>JALLAZ010000054.1:0-27389 GCA_036939755.1 Stephanodiscus triporus
AAAGGAATTCAAACGCAAAATGGCGGGAGCTTCTCTTATGCAGCGTGTTATACGGTACCTACCAGCACCACCACAAATACCAAATATCTCTTCTCACAGATGTTTTGTTGCTTCGATGCAGGCTTCGATGACCTCATCAATTACTATCAGCAGATATGCAAGGATATCGGCGGTATCCTCGAAATTGGCACCGCTTACCAATCATCGACATATCCTAACGACGCCACCTACACGATTTTTCACGGCCGCAACACCAATCCAGCCCGATGTGAGGCTCTATCAATATCAGATCTGCCCATTCTGCAACATTACCAAGTCCTTGCTATCGCACTCGAAATTGGATTACGAATCAGTGGAGGTCAATCCCCTGACGAAAGCAGAGCTGAAACCATGGTCGGGAGAGTACAGGAAGGTTCCGATCGCTTTAATAGACGGTAATCAAATTAATGGATCTGAGCATATCCTCGAGTCAATCCTGAATGCCCAGTTCGTGCAAAATTCGCTGGAAAAACGATGGGCGGATGAAATACGCAAGGATGACGAAGGTAAAATGACGATGCAACAATTTCAGAAATCTGATAGTGCACAAAAGTGGTTACGCTTTGCCGCCGACGACCTAGCAGCGTTGTTATACCCCAATATTTGCGGAAGTTTGCGTGATTCATACGATGCATTCAAATACGTCAAAAACGTCGATTCATTCTCTGCTCTTCAAAAGATGTCCATTCAATCGCTGGGTGCCCTGGCAATGTATTTTGCAGCCAGGAAAGTCAAGTGTGAGTGAGGAAATATCGCCTTGAAATGTGTGTGTTCGAATTCGCACTCATTCTGTGCTCTCCTTCTCCAGCAAAGCGAAACATCACGGACGAGAAGGAAGCTCTTAAAGATGCTTTGGACAAGTACGAACTCGAGGGGCTGCAAAGTGGAAAATCGCTGTATTCATCTGGGCATGCATCATCACCGGACTTGGGCGACCTCGCAGTTTTTGGCGTGCTTTATTCCGTGAGAGGTCTAAATGCGCATCATAATGCAATTGAATCGCGAGGAGGAGCAGTGAAGGAATGGTACGGAAGAATGTCGATGCAGGTACTTGGAGTGCAAACAGATTAGTAGGCGATAAAAGAAAAGCTCGAGTAGTGATTTGGAGGCGTGCATGACGTGGATGTTCCATCTAATATAGTGGCTTTTGCTCAAGTTAATTGTGTTTAATTTTTGCGCATAAGGAATATGTTCAGAGGATTCGCAATAACTAAAGTGGTCTTCCAATACAGACGTCGCTGGCAGATACTCTAGTACATTTTTATCGTCATATCATTAGTTTCATGATCACACGGATTCTCCCCCACTGAGACTTTTTAAGTATGCCACCAGTTCTTTCAACTTTACTCTGTCTTCATCATCACTGTCGCTATCATTCTCGCCATCTTCTTCCTCCAATTCTTCCTCTTTAACCTCTAACGGAGTCTGTCCCTCTTCGTTTTTTTGTTGATCGTCGGCACCAGCCTCGATAAGCATTTTTGCGGAAACTGCATCGTCGCAGTGGTGGAGGGGTGTGTCCCCATCGCAGTCACGCGCATTGACATCGATGATTGTCGAATCCTTGTTCAGCCCTAGTAACCACTCGATCACCTCCACGCGACAATACCCGCACGCGGCATGCAAAAAGGTGAAGCCATTCGAGTCGGCGGCGTTCGGCGAGATACCCAGTTGCTCGATCGATGCTTGTAATAATTCTAGGTCACCATCGCCGGCGGCGACGAATGGAGTCGATGCGTCGATCTCAGCGGATGGTGACGGGCGAGCTTGAAAGCCACCAAATCCTTCCCCCGGAGGTGACATAGTCGTGTGTATGTGTGAGGGTTGGCAGTTCTACCTACTCTACTTATTATCTATCACACCCGAATAAAACCGAAGCAGAAAGGAGTATCGTATCTAGTCTCGAGCCCGCACATCGAGGCAATGTTGGCCTCAGATGGCAATCATGTCCACATATTTTCAATGGGCGGCACTATTGACAAGGACTATCCGCGTCTTACCGCGGGCTACGCATTCGAATACGGACACGAACCTGCGGCGTCGCGAATTCTAAAGACTCACCCTAATTTAGGCATCTCATTTGATGTGACCAGCGTTTGTAGAATGGACAGCCTGGATATGTCGGACCTCGATCGGAACTTACTGTTAGATGCTGTATGCAAAATTTTGGCGCAAAGGCCGCAGTGTTCTCATCATGCACGAATCGTAATCACGCACGGAACGGATACCATGATCGAGACTGCACAGTTCGTTCAGAAACGGATAAAAGATAATGCTGTCATAGCATTCACCGGAGCGACAAAACCGGAGCGGTTCGTTGATTCTGATGCATCTTTCAACTTAGGCTGCGCTATTGCTGCAACATCCGTTTGTAGTGCGGGATCTGTAGTCATTTGTATGAATGGAAATGTGGTGCCTGCGGGGAAATGCATCAGGGATGAGAAATCAGGGCTTTTTCATATCGCAGATGGAAACGAAATGATGACGACTGGATAGACTTGTGCTGATGTCTAGTTATACTCAACAGGAGGTGTAATGCTTAATGTTACATAGAATCATTCATAATTTCTATGACCCTTGTGTTGTTCCAACCTTTACTAAGCCATCCCGCCTAATTGACTGCCCCGTAAAGCTGCTGTCCCCGAATTGACGTTCCCATGGTGTCTACAGCTCCACTGATATAAAACACAAAGGAGTTTTAGGAATTTTTCTTCTTCTTACTCTTGCCCTCCCCAATGCCGTTGGGCTTATCGAACTTGCCAGCCTCGAATCGCCTGTATAACTTCTCTACTTCAAGGATCAAACCTTCCTCGTCAAAGTACCCGTTCACATCGAAGAATTGACCCACCGACCAAGTCTGTTTGACGTATTCAGAGGGAGGATTTTTCCCATGGAACTCCAGTATCACAGTGTAGAATTCCGAAAACCGGGGGAACTGCGACCTCACTCGAATGCCATACTTATCGAAATATTTGTTACCGCCTTTTTTCACCAACTTTATCGCCTCCGGATCACTTAGCGGCTTAATCGTCATTATGCAATCTTTGTCGATAAACGTCATGATTAGTTGAAGAATCCCGCTAATGCAAAAGTAAGACGCGCAACACACGCCCAGCAAGATGCGATTTTTGGGGAAATCAGTCGCAAGGCCAAACTGAGCCACCGCCGCAAAGCTGCACGCGAGGGCCATAAGAAATAGCTTCAGATTGTCATGACCGTATGCCTCCTTAATCCGGACCGTCTCTCCGTGAGCGGAAATATCATCGCTAACCATCGTCCCCGCCACGGTTTCGTCGAGGATTTGCTTCACTTTGATGATATCGCCGACGTCGACCTGGAGTAACTCCACTTCCTCCTCGACTTCGATATCTTCATCTTCTTTCTTCTCTTCCTTTTTCACAATCTCCTTTTCGTTCACTGGTTTGGCGGGAGAAACTGCCGCCGCCGCCGCCGCCGCAGCCGACTTCTTATTTTTCTTGGCCATGGCGTTGGTCCGTGGTTGTGTGTGTCGCTTTTGGGAGATGTCGTCCGCCGTTGCGTTTCCACTTCCACGTGTTGACGGTCTACTTATTTTTACGATGGGTCGTAGAGTACGTAAGAGTACGTAAGTAGACGTAAATATCACTGTCGTACTTACTTCTACGATACACTCTTACGTAGACCTCTGTGTACACATCTGCAGACCCGCAAGCGAAGCATGTGCGAACACAAAACCCAAAACCATCCCGTGTCCATGCAAGAAGATAGCGTTGCCTCAAACATGACGTCGCAAGTAACCCCAACTCTCCTCCATGCCGCCAAGAAATGGGCGAGACTAGATCCTAATCCCGAAACATCGAGCTACGTCCAAAATCTTGTCGCGCAGGTGGAAGAGGGGAACGGCATCGCCTCTCATGAATTAGCCTCACTCTTCAGCACACCTCGAATCCAATTTGGTACCGCTGGATTACGCGGGCCTATGGAACCTGGCCCATCAGGCATGAATGACTTAGTGGTCATACAATCTGCTCAGGGCCTGGCAAGATACATTCTCGACACAAACAGAGGAAATCCTTCTCTACAAGCTGTGGTAGGCTATGATCATCGCTCAAACTCCAAATTCAATAGGAGTATTTCTTCCAAACAATTCGCTATGTATACTAAGCTCGTATTCGAGCATGCTGGCATTAGATGCACATTGTTGGATGGATTTGTTGCCACGCCGATATTAGCATATGCTGTGAAAAGTATAGGTGCCGCTGTGGGAATCATGGTCACAGCTTCGCACAATCCGAAACAGGATAATGGTTACAAAGTCTATTGGAATGATGGATGTCAGATAAGACCTCCCATAGACGTTGGCATAGCAAATGAAATAGTGAAGGAGTCTAACCTAGTGCCCTGGGTTGATTATAGGAAACAGTTGCAAAAGCTGAAGGCTGAGTCCGACGACGAATGCTTCGGATTGAGTGACCGCATCCAAACTAAATGTATCGAGGATGCATATTTTCAATCCATAATTGACAGTGTTGTAGTGACTGAAGCAATCAATGCCACAGATGGTACAGTCCCTCGACCAAAATTCGCGTACACGGCAATGCATGGAGTTGGATGTCCCTACGCTAAGAGATCCTTTCAAAGTTTCAATCTCCCACCGTTCCTTGCTGTTCCTTCACAGGAAAAGCCGGATCCCGATTTTACTACCGTACCGTTTCCTAACCCAGAAGAAAAAGGGGCACTTGATAGAGCCATGGAATTTTCTATGCAGAATAATTGCGATATCGTTTTGGCAAATGACCCGGATGCTGATAGATTGGGTGTCGCAGAATTCGGCAAGGAGAGTGGAGAATGGACGGTATTTACAGGAGATCAAATAGGAGCTTTGCTGGGTCATTGGCTTTGGGAGAAGATTGGGAAGACTTCTGATAAGGTGAGTCAGATAAGAATGACTTGGAAGAATGGCTTTAGGGTCCGCTCTGATTCACCAATTGCTTTATTATGTGCAGCCAGTAGCCATGTGTGCATCAACAGCGTCTTCAAAAATACTCGCAGCCATGGGTCAAATGGAAGGTTTTCACTTTGAGGAAACCTTAACTGGTTTCAAGTGGATTGGTAGCCGTTTGCTAACCCTCCAAAATCAAGGGTATTGTGTCCTCCTTGGATACGAAGAAGCGATAGGATTTTCATGTGGTGGTATAATTCCTGACAAAGATGGAATCAGCGCCCTCGGGATTATTGCCTCAATGGCGTCATGGCTATATTCACGAGGGGAAACTCTAGCATCGCACTTGCAGAAAATCCACGACAAATATGGTGAATTCGCGTGCAACAATGGTTACTATCGCTGCAACGATCCAGCTATTGTGAGTCGAATAATGGAGCAGATGAGAAATGGAGGAGAGTATTTTAGTCGCGTAGGCGCTTATGATGTAGACAGCATACGTGATTTAGGTTCTCCAGGGTATGACAGCACCACAGAAGACAAAAGACCGACTCTTCCGACCTCTGCCTCCTCGCCAATGATAACGTTTCGCTTCAGGAATGGTTGTGTAGCTCAATTCCGCGCAAGTGGTACCGAACCCAAATTCAAGTATTACATAGAACTACGAGGAAAGCCCGGCGAAAAGAGGTCAGATGTGGAAAAGAGGTTGAGTGAAATGAGTAGAATCATTTTAGAGGACCTTCTACACCCAGCTGAGAATGGTCTTATATTACCTTCCAATCTTTGATCAAGACATTGGGGAATACTCACCCCTGCGCAACAAGCTGAAGTAAAGGATAATCTGACCCTTCTGGACACCCAGTCAGCCCAAATCTCAATGCAGTTGTCTCAGCTCACTGCATTGATCAGAATTCTGCTCTATTCCTCACGAAATAGCACATTTTTACTTCAGAGGGATGCGAGCACACTTAATCTGGAGTCATCAAAAGTACCATCGTGGTCTTAATTACTTGTCCCCCCCCTCCCCGAATTTCAAGCAAGAGAGTATCGTAATCATTATATTTATCATGGTAACATTTAGCAGTTTGTCAGACAACATCTTCTGGTCTTATTAATGTTTAATATAAAGATAGCGCAGCCTATGACTGTTCTGTCATCCACAAGAATCGCCTCCTCAGACTTAATGCGCCAACGAAAACAAAGTACACATCCCAAGCCACACAAGGAGTGCCGACACAGGACCTAAAATAGGAAATAGACTCTCTATTTTACTTGGACATCATCATCTTCACGAATTCCTCATAGTTGATTTGGCCGTCACCATCGATATCCGCCTCGCGGATCATCTCATCGACCTCCTCATCCGTGAGCTTCTCTCCCAAGTTGGTCATGATATGACGCAATTCGGCGGCCGAGATAAAACCGTTACCGTCCTTGTCGAACACCTTGAATGCCTCGAGGATTTCCTCCTCGCTGTCGGTGTCCTTCATTTTACGGGCCATCATTGTGAGGAATTCGGGGAAGTCGATGGTGCCGTTTCCGTCGGAGTCGATTTCGTTGATCATGTCCATTAGTTCGGCCTCGGTGGGGTTTTGTCCCAACGATCGCATGACCGTCCCGAGCTCCTTGGTGGTAATGGTACCTGAGAAGACGGGGAGTGAAAGGACGGCGAGCCAAAATTTTAGAAAAATATTCAGTAAGACGTAGAACAGTTCGCTGTCATAGAATGCTGCCTGTCGTCACGGAACCTCGCACACAAGGGTTGTTTGGCAATATAACAAAAAATGGGAGTCTTGTTAAAGAACATGGTAGGCCACCCATAAGCCCCCCCACATCCCCATCCCCATCCGGCTTCTCCTCTGACCCTCCGAAACCATTCAGTATGAAGATGTCGGGGGGGGGGCGAGGTCACATCCAAAATGACAACGACGAGAGCCGTCATTGCAGGGGGGGGGTGCAGATGTAGTCGTTCCACCAACACAATCACAATCGAAATGACATCGTTCCCATAGAACTCCTTTCGACCCTACACGCAACGACCGACATCGATATGAGATGTGCCAATGCAATGGGTCCCCTTCCAAGTTACATACACCCCGCCGACTGTGCCCCCGCTTGAACGGATCAGCCCACCCATCGCCTTCGTAGCCTCCAACATGACGCCAAAATCTAAAAAAACGCAACGGCAGAGACTAGACTTACCATCACCATCCTTGTCAAAGAGGGAGAAGGCCTCCTTGAATTCAGCAATCTGCTCTTCGGTCAGTTGGTCAGCCATGGTGCTTGCGTGTGTGTGGACTTGGTGGGTCGTTATTATTTTTTGAGATATGGATCGTCTTCGTTGTTGGTTTTGTCTGTAGGAGTGTACTTAATTGTGTTTCGTACGATGGTACAAAGAGCACATACATACTCTCTATCGTACCTACTCTAGAAGATCTTACGTACACGGTATGATACCCACTTACTACGAGATACCTACTTACACCAATTGCCTACGTGGGAATCAGATCGAGGGGGGTTTGGGTTAGAACTGGATAAAAGAAAGTGATCGAAGCTTTGAAGCTGCGCGCCACAATTCCTGACTCAGGAAGATAAGATAGAAGCAAGGCACACTTCTCCGTTTGCTCGCGCGCTCTTCGCTGAGTTGCTCACCTCTCAGAGAGACACCAAGGGCCACATTCGGCTGGGAACGGATCGCTTGTACACACAACAATGAAAATCACGAAGGCCCAGCTCGCCGCCATCGGCGCCCTCCTGTCGGACGCCACCGTCTCCGCCTTCGCCCCCGGCCTCCGCCCGGCGGCGACGACGCCCCGTCTCGTCGCTCGCGTCGCTCGCTCGACGACGACTACGCCGGTCCTGTCCATGGCCGATTACGACGATTCGTACCCCTCCGACTCCTCCGAGGACATGCACTTCACGGTCGAGAAGAAGGACGAGGACGCCGCCACTACCATCGACGTCGACAACAAGCCGTCGACCGCGTCGGAATCCGTCGTCTCCTCCATAATGGACTACCTCCCATCCTCCCTCGCATCCTCGGGGGAAATCTCGTCGTCGGACCGCGCGTCGATCAACGAGGCCGTGCTGAAGCTTGAGGCGCTCAACCCCACCAAGGACCCCGTGTACAGCCCGCTGATCAACGGCGTGTGGACGCTTAGATACGCCGGGGGATATTCGGAGCCCAAAATATCCAGTCCGACGAGGGATCTGGCGCTCTTCCTGTATTCGGGGGGATATAGTCCCGGTCTGTTCGCGTTGGGGATCGCGCAGAAACTGCCGTCACAATTGGTGGAATTGGGAGACCTCGAAATTTGTGAGTCGATTGCTCCTCCTCTTGAAATTTAGTAGGCTCTTTCTTTTTTCACAACGAATGCAGATGCTAAATATTGTGATGCTACCCCCCCCCCCCCCCCCCCCTATCTATCTCGTTTCGCCCCATGTAAACAGCGATATCCCGCGTGCAGCCGCGCATCGAGGCGAAGATAGAAGTCAAATTATTTGGCGGATCGACGGACACGATCGAGGTCAAGGCGCGTCTCGAGGAGGATTCCGGGTTGCGCTTCACCGAAACGTACGAGTCGGCGACAGTGTTGGGACAGATGGTGGATTTGCCCGAAGCTCTGCAATACTCACGTGACTTGTATGTATCGTACGTTGATGAAGACATTCTTGTTGTGAGGGATGGTTCGGGCATTCCCGAAATTTTGGTCCGGAAGTGAGCATATCTCGTGTCGATGATTTAGCAGGTTATCATTCCTTAGACTGCTTGTTTATGGTTGAACGTTCCATTGCAGCTCACAGGGTGGTGATTAGGTTAATCTAACACTGAATAAAACGTAGATTATGCACTACTACCAAACCATATTCGACACCTGAGTCTAGAATCTAGGATACATCAGCTCGTTCTTTGCTTTGAATATGTGTTCATCCGTTGAGTCGAACTCATCGATATCCATCACGTCTGCGATGGATCCGTATCGAATGAATGGCTCTGTGCTTAGCGGAAGCAGGCCTTTCAGAAATCCAATGCTGGGCAAAACAATGTCAGCTCCAGTACTAAACAATTGTTCCTTGGTGCCACTTCCTGTGAGAACTCCCACCACAAAGCCCGCGCCTGCCCTGACCCCCATTTGAGTGTCACTGCTAGTGTCTCCAACCACCAAACATTCACTTGGCGAAACTCCAGCACGACGGCATAGCTCAAACAACGGTTCGGGACTTGGCTTGCACTCTTTGCCAACTTCATCACCGCAAATGGAGTAGTCAACCAGATGAGTAATTTCCCAGTTCTGCAAACATGTCTTGGTAGATGCACGATCGTCAGAGGTGCATATCGATATTATGATTCCGTGATGCCTGAAAAACTGTAAGAATCGTGGCAAAGACTTGATCAATGGAAGATCCTCTGCATGGATATCACCCAAGTCTTGATGCCATCCTAACACTTCCTGGTGCTGTATAGTCAAACCTGAAGCATGTAGGCTAGCCGCGGAGACATCAACGATTTCATCCCAAGTACCAGCCGATAATGGAGCTGAAGGCACCACATCATCGACGACAACGTCCCAGCCGATAGATTCGTGGAATTTGGAAATGATGTGCTCAGCATGGGCGGTAGAGATACCGATGTCAATGCATTTGCGTTGCACAGCAGCTGTCATCTTCGAGCACCACATTCTTAGCGCTGGAGTGCAGTCACCGAGTGTGCCTTGGTATGGATGAATGAGGAAGGATGAGAAAAGAGCTATGTGAGTTCAACCCGATGAGCACGAATGAAACTTCTGCAGCTATCACCACACGCCATCTCACCATCTTTGTCGAATACAATCTGCAATATCATTGTTTGGGGGAGACGTTAGATACATTCGACGCGGATTCAACTAAAACATTTGCCTCGTGCGTACCATTTTTGGCAAAAATGTTCGGTTCTCATCATCATAGCGTGCAACTGATGTAAAATCAAAGCTATCCATAGTAATCATGGACGAAGGAAACCAGAACAGCTTTCGATGATAGGTAAGAAAATTTATGCTCGATCGCATCTACTGTTGCACGAAGCAATGGGAAATGTGTGGAGTACGGCGCCATTGTTGCTCGTGCATCACTCTCTGATTCGTAGAGAAGGAAGAAGGGCCGAAGCAAAAAAACAAACGACGTTTCTCGCCCACGCCCTTCATGATGATGATGTTGTCGAGTACTCTAAGTATGGTACCTACGCAGAGAGTATCGTTCAGTAAGATTCACTATGATGTAGAGGTTGGCTCGAAAAAACCAAGCAATATTAGATGAGATTCCCAGAAGATTCCCAGAGATAACTTTGTCGGTCGTCGAACTCGTAGTACTGATGGTACATAGGAACACTATCAACTACGTGTGACTTTTCCTGCCCTGCAGCCCCCTTACTCACCTCCTCGCAATGCCACCCTCCAACCACTGGTTGAATGACGACCACGGCACGCACCGGCGTCCGCTCATTTTTATTTATCGGTTCCTCGCCGAGACCACACAAAGGTCAATAGAAAATTTGTCTTGCCCATGGGAGACTATACCTACCTCCTCTAATATCATCTCTTGAGCTGTTTACTGGATTGCGCTGGAAGATTATTGATTCGCGGACGAATTGTCAAAGGATCATGAACATGAATTTTGAGAACATCCCCATGCCCTTTGCCGTTGTCGCCTTCTTCGCTCTCGGCATAGAGCGGGTAAGACTCTCTGTCAGCAACGTCATGCCAAAGAATTGTTTTGCCAGCGTCAGCTGAAGCGAAGTGCCGCACGCTCTCTCTCTTTCCTTGCAGCTCCTCTACAGCTATTGCTTCATCTGCACGGATCATTTCAAGAAATCCGTCGACCAAAAAAAAATCCCGGGACTCTCCACAATATCGAAAGATGGATTGTACTGGCGAAGCATGCAAAGGCTCGGAATGTACATAAAAGTCTTCCAGTTTGGAGTGTGCATTTATGATCTGCTAGTTTTGGATCAAAATAACGTCTGGGACAATGTTTTCAAGGCTGGAATGATCTCAACTCCTGAGAAATCGGCACAGCTTGCATTCGGACTGATGTTGTTATTTATCGGCCAATTGTTGAACTATTTTGTATTCAAGGCACTTGGCGCAAAGGGAGTCTACTATGGCTACGAGTTCGGTTATCCAACGGCAAGAGTTTCTTGCTTTCCATACAATCTCAATATTAGTGACCCCCAGTATTGGGGTAAGTGTATCGTTATTGACTCTGGTTGTCAACTTCTTGTAGCGCTCATGAGATATTTCTACATTCTTAAACAGGAGTGCTTATGTCAATCTTTGGCATATACTTAGCTGTTGGAGCAAGCTCATTCATGATCCCATTATTCGAGTTGACATGGTATCTCATGTCGATGAAGGTTTTGGAAAATGAAAGAGGAAGGAGATGGGCGACTGCATTGACTGGCCCCACCAAAGTTGCGTGAGCGTAAGGAGTGGTTCTGACTCATCGCAGTCACGCAAATTAAACACACGATTAGTGCATTTAATCAAAAGCACATTAGTGCATTATAATTTATGGTTGCGATTTTCTCCCATGCCACCTGTCATCACGGATATGTGGTTTCAGTGAAAGTCATGCTTTGAGAGTGAAAGTATGTTTCAAATGGTTGTGCTAGATGTCAAAATCTTACAGCTATACTAATATTCAATTTCTACTCACACCAGCCGTGCCTCATCACATGCTCAACATTATTAGTCGAATGATATTGAAATGAAGTGTTCCTTTTAAATTAATAGACATCTTCACAATATTTTTGTGTGTTGATATCCAAACGCCTCGACTTCGTCGGAGTCATAGATTCCATCACCGTTCACTATGTTGTTGTCGTCGCGATGGTCGTGGAGACCTCATTCGTCGTTCCTGTTATTTTATGATCGCACCGTCGGCGTGGAGGACGACGACGAACCGAGGGAGCGGTGGATGGCGCCGACCCTCGTGTTCACGCTCAATCGCGACTCTGTCGCCGCCGGTCCATGGATCTCCGCTGGCCGACGTCTTCCTTGACCTCTCGTCGCGTCGTGGCATCGTCCCCGACCCCTCGTCGTCGTCGGTCCCGCCATTGTCCTCGCCGCCGTCTCTCGTTTTAGAAGGAGTCGCGGGGCGTCGTCGCTCCCGCCATCGCCGCCGCCGCCGCCGTCGTTTTCTCCTTCCCCTTCGAATCGCCGCCGAGTAGGTGGACGTTGACCTTGACGCCCCGATCGTCGCCCCTACCCTCCCTCGTCCTCGCGACGGCGGCCCTCCTCCTTCGCCCTGTCCTCGCCCGTCTTCGCGAACATCTCGGGCTTCGTGGTCGTCATCGACGGCGGCGACGGCGGCGGGAGGACGACGTCGCCGACGGCATCGACTCCGCTGTCGTCCCTCCTCTGTCTCTCGTCCACCCACTTTCTCTCGTCCCCCCAACTCGCAGGCTGATTGTCAATTCATTTTTCGTGGAGAGACGCACGCCCTCCTCTACTTTGTCGCCGCCCTCTGCCCTCGCACGCGCAATTGGGTTTGCCGACGCCCGAAGCCACCACGGTCGAATGCTTCTGCCGCAATCGCCCCCGGAGGAGGCTACAAAGACGAAGCCGGAAAGCGCTGGAAAGTCCTGGAAAGTGCCGGAACTTTTATGATGTCTGTCGAACATTTCAAAACGACTTTTATGATAGAGAGATATGGCCTCTAGAGATATTGAATATTGGTACGACTTTGTTGAGGATCTTGAGTCGTATCAACAAGCTTCAGCAGTCAGCAGAGGAGAGCGGCCCAAGAGTTTTCTTTCTTTATGTCGTATCTCTTTTTTGTGTGTATCGCATGATGTATTGTTGACACCATAAATATTATGTGTACATACGACAATCTTCTTCAGGTTTTACCCCGGGAAGTACGAAAAAAATTAATAAACCTCCGCGCTCCTTGCGAACCAAAACTCTGCGAAGATCAATTTAATTAAGAGTTCATTCCAAACGTTGAACGCCATTATCTCGACCACCCCCAGCCGCGCGGGCGCCTCTGCAACCACTCCTCCACTATTCTCTCTCTCAGGGGTGCAGAGTACAACCGAAGAGATCGAAATTAAGCGCAGAATAGAATACTCGCGAGACTTGCGAGACCATTTCTCGCATACCTATTTCTCGTCGCGAGACCAAGAGACAAAGCTGGAGTACAACGTGCGCATGCCATAAACGACGCGCAGGCCTGAATAAAAGGGCGGGGCCATTAGCATGAGCCCGCCTGACGATCGAAAGACCAACAAGCCGTCCAGGATCAACGTTGCCTGGTCGGCAGTCGAGTCGGACACATGCTCCGAGACGGTCAGGACAGAGACCTGGACGACCAACACCGACACCCACTCCAGCATGAGCAGCTCCCCCGGGAGCGCGGCGAGTTCCTATGAGCTTGAAAGTGGCGACGGCAGTCCCGGATCGGAATCCGGGGAGTGGAGAGGCGACATCGGCGGCGACGGGATGGTCTCGCCGCCGATGCCGCCGCCGCCACGGCCGCCGCCGCCGCCGCCGTCGTCACCGAAGCGGATTTCAGTCAGCAGCGTACTCAGCCGGGGAAGCGGTGGGGAGGAGAGCAAGGATAAGACTGACCGAGGGAGTGAGGCCGAGACGACGAGCCTTGGCGTCGGCCCACCCACTGCCGAGAATCCGGCAGCAGCAAAGGTCCACCCCCACCCCTCCTCCGTCGCCAAGGACGCCGATCATGACGATGAGGGAGAGGAGAAGTCTACGAAGATCAAGCCGCCCTCAATAATGGGGGGCACTCCCCACAAGAGCGAGAGCTTTCCCAGGAGCGATCCCTCTCTGCTGACCTCGTCTTCGTTGTCGTCGTTCAATTTCTGGGGCGCCGACGGGGGCGGAAGCCCGGCCGCGTCGCCCTTCGTTGAGGTCACAGCGACGCAGCAGCTCGCGCAGCTCGTGGTCAGCCTCCGTGCCGACCTGCGCGCGGCGAACGCCGCTAGGGAGGAGCTGGAGGCCAGGCTCCTCGAGGAATCCAAGAGGCAGACGGCGCGGGGGGCGTCGTCGTCGGACGAAGACAGCGCGCTCCTTCGGCTCGAGGGGGAAAACGCCGGCCTCCGGGCGGACGTCGACGCCCTGTTCGCCGAGAAGGATGTTCTCTGGGGCGAACTCGCGGAGCTTAGGGAGGAGAATAAGACGCTGAATGACGTCATCGCGCGGCTCAAGAGGGAAGGCGACAGACGCGCCCACGCCGCCGGGTCCTTCGGCGCCAGCCACGGCAGCCTCGGTTCCCCGTCTTCCGAACAAGACCCGGACGAACTTGATTCGAAGAGTGTAGCCGACCTTGAGACTAGCCTCCAATCGAAACGGGATCTCCATGAAATCATTGCGTCATTAGAAGAGAGAACGGTCGAGCTCGAGGCGGAAGTCAACGAGGCCAACGGTGCAATTTTCATGCTCAAGGATGACCTGGATTGCAAGGATGCCCAAGTGAAAGAATTGTTAAATAATTTTACTATCTTGCAACAAAAAGTAAGTAGGGCGGAACAGTCCAACGCTGCGTTGTGCCACCAAAACGATGCTTTGTATTCCGAAAATGATGATTTGAATACAAGGATCAAGGTGATGACTATTCAGAATAAGATTGACAAGGAGGATATTGACATGTGGCCTTCTATGAAAAGCATAGAGGATGATTCGAAAGAGCACCTCTACCAGGAGGTGAAAGAATTACTCCAGCAACTTGAAGAATTGCGAAACAAGAGTAGTTATAAGAAGGTGATGTTTTGTGCCTGTTTTGTACCCCTCTCAACGAAAACTTCACTTACCCCAACCCTAAACCTGTTTGCCTACACCAAGGTGATGGCGATGGAAGAGGAGGTTTATCACTTACAGGAAAATAAGAGAAAGATGCAGCAAGATTTGGACGAGAGCTCTGACACCATTGTGGCTTTAAGGGAGGCATTGAAGGACTTAGAGGATACACTTGCAGTGAGTGATATCGAGATTAGAAAATTAAAGGCTTCTCTGGACGAAAAGGAAATGTCCATCAAAATTATTAAGTCTACCCAAATGGAGCACCAGTATGAAAGCCAATTGAGCGCAGATACAATTGGGGCACTCAAAATGAAGGTTGTTTCCCTCGAAACCACACGGAGAGATCTCAAGGAGAAATTGGATGCAAACTCGCTGGCATTTCTGAAGCTCAAGGATGAGAAGAATGATACGGCGGCGTTGATTACTGATCTGGAGAACAAACTTACGAAGGCTACAGATGAGAATGGGGCGTTGACCAAGCGGATTTCAGAATTTATAACCGCCAACGAAAAGATGAAGGAAGAAGTCAAGGATTTAGGCGAAAGTTTGGCAACTGGTCCCAGACAACACGCCCTTGTTGTCGTTGCTGAGGCAGCATCTTCCTCTCTTTCGTCGACATCGGCCTTTCCATCGTGTGTAGTTTCCTCAGACCCTGTGACATCGTGCAATGCTCTTATATCCGAGCTCAGAAACAAGATCAAGGAGATTGTATCGTCGCGAAATGCTGCGCTCGAAGAAGTCGCGATTTTACGAAGTGATGCTAGCGTCGCGCCTTCTGAGGCGATAGAACCTCTTATAGTTCCTGCTACAGTGATTCAATCCGCTGAGCAAAATGATGGAACCTCCGCCGACACAACTTCAGCTACTTCAACTAAACCTTCCCCACAAGATCCTTCGCCAATAAGGGCACCACGCAGATCTATCGATTCGGAGGAGGGCGATACTTCAACCAATGCCGATGGAAAGACGACTTTCCATTCATGCAGCTTCTCGAAGTCTGGGTCTCGTGGGAGTAGCTTACTAGAGGCCGCAAAGAAGCTTTGTAGCAAGCTGGATGAGAAGAAGCTGCCAGCAGCTCCCAAAAAGGAAGAGCCCAAAGCTGTGGCTCCGTCGGAGGCAGAACAAGTAAACCATATTCTCGATCAAGATGACGAAGAGGTTAGCGCCAAGGAAACAAAGGAAGATTATCCCGCGGAGATGAATGGAAAGTCTGGCGTCAAGATCAGGTCACCACCCGAACAGGAGAAGAAGGCAAAGTCGAAAATCAAGTTTGATATTGATGAACTAACGTCCATTTACTTTGAAAGGTGTGGCATGTCCGTGTCCAAGGTCAGTGATGTGTCCTGGTCCTCGTACTCGTCCCGCAATAAGCCCTCCAGCGACATTGTCGCCAAGAAGGTGAAGATATGCCGAAATGGCGTCGTCATGGGAACTTACGAGGGCGACCTTAATGCGGAAGGACAACGTCACGGCTTTGGTGTGCTACTTTGCTACAATGGCAATTCCTACGAGGGTGAATGGAAGAAGGACAAACGCGACGGTTTGGGAGTAGCCAAGTATAGTTCAGGAGATATTTATGATGGACAGTGGCAGCATGGCAAACGACACGGACATGGTATCATGTACGTCGAGGCGGGCGATACCTACATTGGCAGTTGGAACAATGGCTTGAAACACGGTGCAGGGACATATCACTGGGACGACGGGGAGGTGGATGTTAGCTGGTATCTGGAAGATAAGCGAGTAGGTGATGGGGTGCGATGGAGTGCCAACCGATTGAAGGCGTTCAAACTGACACGTGGAACAAAAAAGGAGGCATTGTCATTGGACGAGGCGTACACGACAGCTGAAAGGCTGGGATTTAACCTCGAGAAATTCGATTGGATTATTGAACATCGCCTGAATGGCGTTGCGCCTCTCCTTGTTGCCAAAACAGAGGAATTTACCTCCACTGCGGGGGGTTGTCGTTATAGGCTGCGGAACTTATAGCAAGTGGCGGTGAAACTACGTAGGAGTAGTGCACAAGAGGTGGTCCCACAGCTCCACACGCCGATATAGCAGACTTCATACTTGGCCCTGCAATCACTGCACGCTGTCTAACGCGTTTGCAAACCATATCCATTATTCATCACGAAAGTTCCTTGATCACCACGCACAATTTCCACCACATGGCGATCCCATTCCTCCCTATTTTGGTGAATACGTAGATATTTATTTAGCCTAAATATATATATTCATATCTAGAGATTAAGCAGATCTTGCAAGTAAATGAGTCATTTGCAGTACAGAACAAGTCCTCGCCTAGAGATAACGTATATTTCCGATGTGGTTGGGCTTATAAAAGTGAGCTATTGTATAGTTAGACTACCTAACTATTAAGTTCCTTCGGCGATGAGTAGAAAAGGTTTAGTTTCCTTGGATGCAAGTTTTGCTAAATCTTTCTCCAAGGAGTTGGAAGTAGTAAAATTTTGACCAACAACCCCCTAACTTTCCTGCAATATTAGATCTCCAAGGAGATCTAAATATTCTCCATCTTATGGCATATACCGCATTAAAAAAATAACACCCGCCATGCACAGCACCTCACAGCTCTTATTTTGGCATGCGTTTTTCAGTCAGCGGCCTCATCAGAGCCCCCCTTCCTTATCAGATTGCTTGAACCGTAGGAACCTCGTCTTGCAATTACATACTCCACGCATTTCCCTTTTCAAATTCAGAATCGTATTCCTTCCATTACCGGTGACGTTCTGACCAATATTTAGTCATTCGTGTGCACATAAACAACATGATTTTTGCCCCTCTGTTTTACCAAGGTTCAGGGTGGATGAGTGCCAAAGAATATCGAACGATATGTTCGTGCGATACCATTCGGCAACCTCTGCTTTTGTATTGAATCGAAGATCCTTTACGTGAGCAAAGAGGCGTCGAGCAAGTGCAGAACAATTTACTTGCTGGGTTTTGGTGGAAGAATTGAATCTATGGTACAGAACGATGGTAGGTAATATCTCGTCAGGCGAAGCCATGGTGGATACTTCTGTAGGCGAACTCAAAATTGAGAGGCCAATGGGCGAGTCGGGTGGTGTGGCATCGGTTAGAACACATAACCCCTGGGTGATTTGAGATAAGTGTGGGTCTTCATAGCTCGTCTCGCTTAAAGATAGCATCTCGAGCGAGAGCAAACTTTTTGAGCGTGTTGACGATCGGTGGATGAACCTGATGAAGGGGCAGAGGGGATAGTGGATCTTGATGCCCCGGCTTTTACGCAGGTAGATACATTGCTTCACTTTGCTACTCTAACTTGGAGGTGAAGATCTCTGCGGAGGAACTACTATCATCATATCTCCTTACACGCTTTTACATACTCTACTAGTGTACTTACCATCTTCTCGCTCTCTCGTGACTCGCGATGACTCACGAATCCTCAACATTCTGCCCCCGCCGACAACCGAGAGCACAACATCATCGACGACAGCGAGCGGTGCATCGAAATCGGACCCATTCTCACGGTCCAGACAAGAACAATATGCTCCTGGCATCGTCAGCCCTACGTCGCGGGCCCTCCGGCGCGATCGTGGCTGCGTCCCTCGCCGCCCGTCGTCAGCGACGGCCCCCGACTCGCCGTGCGCTCTCCTCAGTCTCCCCGACCTCCCCCGGCGGCGGCTCCGGCGGCGACGACGACGACGGCGGCGGCTCCGGCGGCATCGCGGTGGAGGGCGCAGACGACGATGGCTTCGTCGCCGGAGCCGTCGTAGCGGAGGGCGACGATTCCTCGTTCGACGCCGTCGACCTCCCCCCGCCTCCTCCTCCTCCTCCTCCTGCCGCCGCCGCCCCCGTCGAGCAGCCCGGGTGGATCTCCGCCATCAACCTCCGCCCCACGGAGGTCGTCGCCGAGCTCAATCGTCACATCGTCGGCCAATCCGCGGCCAAGCGCGCGGTGGCCATCGCCATGCGCAACCGCTGGCGTCGGCGGCAGCTTCCCCCCTCCCTCCTCAAGGAGGTCACCCCCCGCAACGTGCTCATGATCGGCCCGACCGGATGCGGCAAGACCGAGGTGGCCCGGCGCATGGCCAAGCTCTCCGACGCGCCGTTCCTCAAGGTCGAGGCGACCAAGTTCACGGAGGTGGGATATCACGGTCGGGACGTGGACCAGATCGTTAGGGACCTCATGGACGTTAGCATGGCGCTGACCAAGAAGAGGCAGATGGAGAGGCTTAGGGGGGAGGCGAAATCGGTAGTCGAGGAGAGGATACTCGACGTCCTCGTCGGGCCGTCCTTCTCCGGCACGAAAGCGCAGCGGGAGTCCTTCCGTTCCATGCTCGACGAGGGCCTGCTCGAGGATCAGGAGATACAGATCGACGTGCCCGAGAACCTCGGCGGGGGGATGATGGGGGGGAAGGACGGGGGGGAGGGTGCGGTCCTTGCTTTCGGGACGGATTCGAGCAGCCTGAATCCCCAGGCCATGGCCGACCTGATGAAGAGGCTCGGGGCGATGGGGAAGGGGGGACGGATCGGCGCGGGGGGTGGTCCACCCACGGAGAAGAGGAAGATGCCGATATCCGAGGCGCGGGAGGTCATACTCGAGATCGAGATCGAGAAGATGCTCGAGAAGGTCGATCTCAAGAAGGAGGCCATCGCCGCCGCGCAGGAGTCGGGCATAGTCTTCATCGACGAGATCGACAAGATATGCTCGAGCAGGGATTACAACTCGAAGAGCGCGGACGCATCCGCGGAGGGGGTGCAACGGGACCTCCTCCCGCTCGTCGAGGGCACGACCATCAGCACCAAGTACGGCAACGTCGACACGGATTACATGCTCTTCATCGCGTCGGGGGCCTTCCACGCCGTGAAGCCGAGCGACATGCTCCCGGAGCTGCAGGGGCGGTTGCCGATTCGGGTCGAGCTCAACGGACTTACGGAGGACGACCTGTACAAAATTCTCACGGAGCCGGAGGCCAACGTGAGTTAATGACATATCTTATTTGATTTCGCCCGTTCCCCCCCCCCCCCCCCCCCTAGCGCGGGCGGGCATACTAGACTGGCCGTTTCTTAATCATCGCGCCCCAATCGTCCCGTCGGACCCTTCGTTCCCCCCGTCCCCCCGTATGTGTAATTAATACAGCTGGTGGTCCAACAGATTGCATTAATAAACACGGAGGGCATCGCCCTCACCTTCGACGACGACGCGCTCCGAGAGATCGCCAAATGCGCCGCCCACCTCAACAGGACGGTGGAGAATATCGGTGCGCGGAGGCTGCATACCGTGTTGGAACGCATAATGGAGGAAATCAGCTTCCAGGCCGCGGAGATGGAGAGGGGAGGGGAGGTCAGGGTGACGAAAAAATTGGTGAAGGACAGGCTGTCGGACATATTGACGTCGAGTGACTTATCCAAATACATCCTTTAATCCGCACAAACGAACTCCCTTCGTGGACTAATCAAAATATATCAATCTTTCAGAGATATTGTTTGTTCGTACGCTGCAAAGATTGTCGTTAGTATTTTAAGTTAGAACGACAGGTGATGATTCTGCCCGTCGCCGACGTTCCGTTTCGAGTTCCATTTGACGCAATGTCAAGTGTCTCTCCCAGATCATGCCTCCTAGCGTATCCTTGATCACGCGGAAGCCTGGGCGACTTGCTTGGTCGGGTTGTATTGCAGAAGCAAGGAGCTCTTTCATGGGTCCTGGCAAGTCCTGCATTGCCATGCCAAGATGCCAATCTAAAAGATCTTGAACGAGACGGCCAAATGCCAAGACCTCAATACGTTCGAACATCCCAGCTAATTCAATATGTCTGCGATCATATACAAACGATGCCCCCCAATCACTTAGTCTTGCTGTGAACAGATCATCCCTCAGTACATTGTGAAGATAAATATCGCCATGAGATACACCAAGTGATGAGTGAATATAATTCAGAACCGAAACAATATTCCACATCACGCTTAGAATCTGATCCTCTGTCAGATTTGTTGAATGTGGTGACGGCCCTTCATCTCTAGTTACAGTGTCGAAGTTAGGAGCTTTACCAAGCGGAAATGCATCGCTAAGCAATGTCATGACCATCCCTTTATATGCCTCGTCCTTTCCTTCCTTAATAATTCCAATAGCAGATATTGCAAGGGAGTGGTCAACTAGAGCATTAATTCCAGCTTCGTCAGCGGCGTTACCGTCTGATCCCTTGGAGCCTTCTTTGAAGATTTTCACCGCGACATCTTTGTCCTGGTACTTTGCCTGGTATACTGTTCCAGAGGCCCCATTGCCTAGTATTTTCGGGGTCATTTGAATTTCACTTTCGTTGATGACTTTCTCAACACTCTGGGGTGTTACGAAAATCGGATTTCCGGATAGGGAAATCCAAGCCAACTTTGGAAGCGAAAGCACTTCTCTTGGTATGGACTTATTGATATTGTTGTCTGCAAGCCTCACGAGTTCTAACTCCTTGCATTTCCCCAGTTCTGTAGGAACGCTTTCGATCCTATTGTGGCTGAGCATCAACTTGCGCAACAATCTTGCTTCACCTATATTTGAGTGTATTTGACGAATTCGGTTGTTCGTGAGAATCAGCCAGACTAGAGATGATGTCGGCAGGTTTGTTGCCGATAGGTCCTTAAGTAAGTTGCCTCGAAGTGATAACACCCTTAGGTTACTGAGCTTTGAAATCACAGTTGGTATGCTTTCCATCACGTTTTCACTCAGGAACAATATCTCTAGCGAAGACAGCACCGCCATTTCTTCCGGTATATCGGTCAGAGAGTTATTGTTTAGATCAATCTTCTTTAAAGATGAAAATCTAGACCAAAATTCTGAATCAGCAGGCAGGTTGGTATGTTCGCACCCTGACAAGTTCAGTTCTGTCAGTTCGCCTACGTGCTTTAATGGATATGTTCTGAGATCACACTTGTCCACCATCGTAAACGCGGCTGATTCGGCTAGAAATTCAGTACTACGTTGTCTTCTATGCCACGCAAACGTAAGGAAGCCGGATAAAAAAGCGAGGCATATGGCGATCGCCTTGGCCCATTGTAAAACTGTCTTGAGTTGCACAACGTCTTTCTTGAGGCGCGGAGGCGGACTCCCCATCTGTGTCAGCTTTAACGGTCGTCTGCGGATATCTATCGGACGTTCGTCTTCGTGGAGCAGACACGAGGTTTCGTCCCCGTCAGACATTTTACGCGACTGTGGCCTGGATCGCATGGATAAACGCCACTGAGCCCCGGCGGCTGTGTGGTTGTTGGAGCGGGGGTGATGCGATGATGGAGGCTGCGCTTGTGGCTCTTCTCTGTTCTCTTGTGTTCTGTTCGTCGAAGAGGCGCGGTGCCTGCATGCGCGGAGGAGGTGGGATAGATTGTATGTACCTAGAGTACTTAAATAATATAGTACATACTTACCTACTCTACATATTTAGTACTCCTAGTATCGTAAATACGTACCATAGATACATATTTTATTATCTCTCGCCGCCGCCGCGAAAAAACAAAAAACACAACGGAATGACGAAGCGACGAGAGATGAGGGTGGTGGGTGAATGAAGCAATGGAATAGTTCCAGAAAGATAGAGAGATTGGACGCAAAAGGGCTTTGTACTTGATGAAGGTGATTACACATTGATAAGCATTTTTTTTCACACACAAAGCCATCCCCTCCACTTAGAGGCTTCGCTTTCACCTCGTCACGGCGCAGGGCAACGAGACAAACATAGAAGAGGAATGCGCGGTAAACAATATTATTGGTGGTGGTAACAGTGTAAATTCCAGTGCCATATCCGTCGATCAAAGACGTGGGGTTTGTGAGGAGTCACCAAGCCACAGCCTTCTGTCACGGCACTCGAATCTCGACAAAGAATGCGCAGCCGAAGTTCGGGCATGGGCGATGAAAGTTCCAATAGGGATGGGCCTGTGTCCGTGGGCCGGAAAATCGCATAGTAGGGGATTGATCCGCATCGCCGCTTGCGATTGCGAGCTACCGGGAGATGCGGCGGCAGTACTCGAGAGCGAAATCGAATTGCTGATCCGCGAAGGAACGCCACCGCTGAGTACCACTCTGGTGGTCTGTCCACGCGTAAAGGCTTGGGATGATTTCCGATCATTCGACGAGTTCTTACGATCTGGTATCTGGAATCATTTAAAGGATGTCGTAATTATGGAACGCGTGACATTGGTTGCCTTCCATCCCAATTTTTCTCGTTGGCGTGGCCTGCCCGAAGGGTTCGACGTCGGCGCATCATGCAAGGCCTATTATGGTATGATTGGGAAGAAGAGCGCACGAACCGCCGAGGCAACCATTCTTGAAACCAGCAGCAGTGCATTCGGACTGAGAAAAGTCAAAGTTCGATTTCGCGATGCTTTGGATGGTCTCACCCGCCAAGAGCAATATGTACCCACCGACTGGATAGATTTTCCGAATGAGTTATGTGCGCCATTGCCGGACAATTTGATGCACCAATCTCCACATCCTACAATTCACATAATCATAAATCAAGACTTGGCGTCCATTTGCGTACGTGATGTGTCTCGAGTGAAAAGATTAAATGCCCAAAGAATGGCAAAGCTTGGATGGGAAGGGTTGGGATGTCCGCTGGACAGTTGACGATGCGTCAAATCACGATTGACGGCGACGGGCAGAACCAATGAAATAATCGCAGTAGTCAAAATAAACTCAGAACGAGTCTTTAGTTTAGAGTTTGCTTTTTGAATGAGATAAAAGTTAGAGTTTGTATCTTATGGGTGCCCGTCAACACTGTACCGGTGCGGGGAGCGAGGCTCGCTTGTGCACACGCTTACTGTTACGTTCTCGATATGGTAACCATAGTGGGGCGGCCGGCGCGGAGGCGGTGCAGGAAGCAGGACGGAAGGATGGAGGAGCGGACGGGCGGAAGAGCGAGGAGCGAGCGGCGCGGAGGCGAGGTTGATCTTAGGTTGTGGCGGGAACGCTGAGGAATGGGTGTGTAGTGTTGGCCATACTAGAAGGTGCCCAATAATAATTACTACGGGTCGGGTAACAATAGAGAAAAAGTTTCTAGCGAGTTTCTAGCAAGTTTCTAGCAAGTTTCTAGCAAGTTTTCTGTTTTGGCTAGCTTCGCCCAGAAAGCTAGGGAAATCGCTACGTAGACTCCAACCGAACCTCCCGCATTGCTCCCCCCCCGGCCAATATCGTCCACCGCCCTCCATCATTAAATCATCGACGGGGGATAGCACCGACGCGCCCAGAGCCGTTAATAACCATATTTGTTAACTCCCCCTGCCGGTGCCGCCGTCCGTCGTCCACCGCTGCCGTCGTCGTCGTCGTCTCCCACAGCGCCGCCGCCGTCGAAAATATTTTACTCCCCCGCCGCTGCTGCCGCCGCCGTCCGACGACCAAAGCAATGTCATTTTTATCCGACGAGATCATCAATCTTCTTGAGGACGCTTCCTCTTCTGACGATAGGAGTATGGGGTCCGATGTGCAGGAGATCGTCCAGTGGGACCGTGAGCTGCTTCAGACGAAGACCTACGTGACGGCCTTCACAATCCTTGTCTCCAACCGCAAGTATGATGGCCCGAAGCTGGAAGAACAGCAGAAGCTTTTACTCCGGTTTATCGACTGTCCAGCGGACGATTACTTCAAGAGGAGGTCAACGGAGGCAAAGGCTTTCAATGAGCTGAAGGCCGCCAGCAAACTTGGATGGAAGACGGAGGCGTCGAGGGCAAGGGTATGGAATCTCCGTTTTGTTGCGAATAAGCTAGCACTACTGTTGGTGCTTCGGAGACAGGTTCAGAAGAAGAACGAGGAGAACGAGGTGAATCAAGCTGTCACTCGTGCTCAGAAATCAGTCCGCGGAACTCCCAAGGCCACCGATTTGAAGCGGGCGTACACCAAGCTTTGGGGAGCTTATGAGAAGTCCCTGAAGAATTATGTCGAAGATGAAAAGAAGAGGGCAAACATCGTCCATCGTACTCCTTCTCTTTCTTATCAGCTAAATGGCAAACGCGCCCAGGATCTTGTCCCTTGGATGAGTTGGACTAAATGCCAATCCAATTGCCCAGCTTGTACTCATGTTTCGACGATGCCGCTGCAATCGCGTGAGATATCGAATGCTGAGGATGCTCGTCGACGTGCGGTGGCGGAAGCAGACGGCGGAGATGGGGCATTCGAGCCAGCGGACACCAAGATTGGCTGTTATTGCTACGAACAGAACTGCTTTGGGAATGAGGATGGCATCGGATGCTGGAGGTGTGTCGAGATGGCCCAAGAGAAGGGTGATCCCCCAGCAGAGGCAGAGCCCGGCATCTGTCGTTTCGAGTGTGACGTATGCATGTGCTCCTGTCAAGTCATGTTTGACGAGAGCAAGCGACACACTATTGCCAAGGGCTTGTCGCAGAATGCGATTAAGAGGGGGGGAAATGTGGGCGAAAAATCTCGTGAGGCGAAAAATGCAGAGGGACGCTCACTTTTCTTCAACTACGTGAAAAATAACCTTGATGATAACTCCATTCGTGAGTACCAAGGTTTTGATTCACGCTCGAATGACGATGTGTCGAATGATATCCTCGTAACGACAGCAAATGACATCTACTTGAATGACAGTCTTCAGTCAGATGCTCACGTGATGCGGGGCTTGCAGGATATCATCCCCGGTCGTCGCACGACCGTCTCAGTGACACCTGCTGGGGGTGGGAACAAGGTGAATGTGTCCCTACAGCAACTGAAGAAGGAGCTTAAGGGTGGAGGAAGGAAGAAGAATCCCCCTGATCAGCAGTTGCGTGCTGTGTCGGATCACACGCCTTCGGGTTCCATTTTTATCTCCAACGTGAGTAACCGTGCCTGGCGCAACCAGCTCAGCTCCGTTTCCATGGATCCACATCGAGAGACAAGGACGATGGCAGCAACAGCAACGGCAACAGCAGCAACGGCAGCAACAGTGGCAACAGCGGCGGCATCAACAATGATGGGCAGGGTCAAGAAGAGAGTGTTGAGTGTGTTTTTGAACTCCTCGTCGACTTCGCCGACCAAGAAGGTGGCAGCAAAGGTGCACGCAGGACTCGCACGCAACGATGCTGCATTCACATCCGTCATCGACAATTTTCAGGACATTCAAAGCTCGCAGGAGATCTCGTCTGCCTGCTTTGAGTTGCAACGTGCGATGGATGATTAGGGTCTTCCCTCATTGAAGATATTGCTTGGAGCGATATCTTCTAGATGGGGAATTGCGCATAGTCGTAACTTCATATTTATATTTAGATATCATTACTTCAATAATAGTTGTCTACTACTGTATTAATTTAATTCCACTTATATCCACAATGCTGAAACGTTGTATCAAAATTTTCAATCTGATTTGCAGCGATCATAATTTCCTGCTCGAGACGGTTGACATCCCAATCATCTTCCTTCTTCAACCGGATCCTCTCCATCACCTCACATATTTTGTATTCAATCGGGCCATATTTTGGATGATAAGGTGGCCTTGGGACAATTGAGAAATTACTGGGACCGACACGGTTGGTCACCGTGTTGTGGACGTACACACTGTGATGCGCGGCGAGGTTGTCCCAGATAAATACTCGATGAAAGTCAGTGCCGGGGATATTGTTTGTCTCAATATCCCGGCAGACATAATCGCAAAAATCTCTAAAGATATTGATTGTTGTTCCAACAGCACGCCTGCATCGGATCCATCGTCGAGGTCGCTGAATGCTACCACGAACATGTGGAGCCAGAGCCGGATCCCCCGGCTCAATCGCAAAGATGACTGTAATCTTAACACCGTGTTTGTAGTGTCCATCCTTTCGGACACGATGCACCTTTGCGGCCCATCCCCCCGTGCGGTTACACTTCTCTAGTGTCACCCCAAACTCATCTACATCAATCAGTTGCCTCCTTTGAACCTGAAAAATTCCAAGAGGGGGGGGGCAATTCCAAAATTCCCAAACACGGAGCTGCACGTCCGGCCGCTGGGCCTGATAGGCTTCAGTTGAGGCCTTTTTCTTGGTGATCTCAAGCTCCTTGAGGCGTTTGGAGATAGTCTGACAGGAGTAAAGAACTCCCCCCTCGATGTACATGAAAACAGCCAACTTGTCAAGGGTGGTATCGGGCCAGGCGGTGATATAGATCACAAGATTCAGTAGATCGGCACCCAATATTTGGGTCCGCTCCGCATTGCCGGTCTGACGGTATGGCTCGATGCGGACGGCCCAACAGTAAATAGATGACAATGAGACGTCAATCACCTCCCCGGCATGAAATCTCTGAAGCTGTTGCTCACAAAACCACTGCGGATAGCCACCACTGCCGGAACTGCTGGGGTGGGGAGAAGTCCGTCGAGGCTGCTCGAGCTGTTGAGAAAAAACCAACTCCGCACGAGCCTGTGCCTGCAGATTGGCAGGGCCTGTTGCTCCAATGGCAGGCATGATCACCACAAACTCCACTACTGTCGTTGGACGACAGCAGCGGCAGCGGCGGCGGGGAGTAAAATATTATTGACGACGGCGGCGACGGCAGCGGTGCTGTGGGAGACGACGACGATGACAGTGGCGGGTGACGGACGGCGGCACCGGCAGGGGGAGTCACTGAATATTATTAGGGATAGCTCTGGTAGGGGCTGCACTGATAAAAAACTAAGCTAGCTTACCTACGAACCAAAAAAAAGTTCCACGTGTTTTTT
>JALLAZ010000055.1:0-27086 GCA_036939755.1 Stephanodiscus triporus
TTCTTACGTACGTGTTTCGGAACACCAATAGTATTCCAACGGCCAGTCCAGACAGGTATGTACTTAGGTAGTCCCCCAGAACGTTCAATCGGCGCGAACCCGGTTTGCGGAGAACATCCAAGAAATAACCAAAATTCACTCTCCTCTCATTGTTCTCAAGGGGAAAATTCATGCCCCCCATGTCATGTCAGGTAGCCAGCTGGAAGGACAGAGACAGAGACGAACGCAATGAGAACATTGTGGAAGAAATGAAGAAATGAAAACAACGAGCCGCCCTTCGTTCACCCGCGCCGCTGACCCTGCCAGTAGGACGTGCGACCACGGCGATCGCCGAGGAGATGTCGCCTACAACAACGACTACAACGACGGGGAGGACGAGGAGGAAATGATCTCTCTGGGACTTTCGAGCGAAGAAGGCGTTCTGGTGACGGCGGGCGGCGACAACGTCGTCGATGTCGTCGAGGACATTGCCGCCGCCCCGACGACGATGACGACGGAGGTGGGGGCCAATCGAAAATCCTTCCATCCGACCACGCCCGCGTCGTCCACGGCCGGGCGCGGCCTCGGCGGGGGAGAGGATCGGCGGGGGGGAGAACGACGGCACCGCGTTTTTGGCGGGGACGGGAGCGATTTCGGGGCGGGAGGGGGAGGAGAAGAGCAGCCGATGATGCTGAGGCGCACTCCCGGACCCACCGGCGCCTCGTCCGCGAGGCACCGACGGACCCCGGGGGCGCCGGATCTCATTAGGAGCCATGCCAAGACGCCGGTTATGTCCGGCGGCGGCGGGAATCGATTGGGAAAGACTCCGCACAAATCGTCGTCGTTGTCGTCCTCCTCCCTCGTCACCCCCTCGAATAAAACACTGCACAGCAATGGTAACGACGGCATGGAAACGCCCATCATGAACAACATTGCCATCGACAACGGCAACGGCAACGGCAGGGGTGGGAGCAGTAACAATACCAACCAATATCAGCCCCATCACGAGCGGCGCCTGTATACGCCCGCGCACTTCACCCTCGCTAAGAACGCCGAGCTTCACATGGACAGCCGTCCCGATGCCTTCTCCCCCGCGACCATACGCATGACGGATTCCCTCGAGAAGATACTGACCGACGACGACGACTTTCTGGACGCGAAGCAACGGCTGCAGGTCCAGCAGATGCAACAGGCCCAACAGTCACAATTGCGAAGGAAGGTCGAGATCAATAGCAATCGAACCGCGATCACGTCGAAAGACGACGGTGATGACGTTGTCGTGTTCAAAGCGTACCGCCCCGGGGTTCCGCACGACGACGTTGACGACATCACCGCCGGTCGCGGGGCGTTCCGGAGGATACGGTCGACGGGGTCGGACAGCGCCGACGAGGAGATGGACGAGATGAAGGATTTCGACGTGAGCGAGAGGGCGGGGAAATTGGACGCGATGTCGCAGGAGAAGGAGGACGAGGACGAGGACGAGGAAGAAGAAGAGGCGGAGATTTCGCAGATCAACGACAATGAAAATGCCGGTGACGTCGACGATGGAGAGCCCAAGACCGATGTTTCGATCGGTCGACCAAAGCCGTTGAACTTTGATCGACCGTCAGGGCCGCCGACAGCGGACGGCGGTCCGTCGTCGGTGGTGTCCGCCTCCAACGGAGGGGCTTTCAAGCCGGCCAAGAGGGTGGCGGTCCCCACCACCACGCCCAGGCCCCAACGAACGATGCCCCGCCACGCCGGGGGAGGTCCGGCCTATCAGGGCATCGGAGCGCACCATCCGAGCCAATATAGCCGGGGGGGTATCTATTACCCTCAACCGCAGCAGCAGGGGTATTTTGGCCAGCACCCGGGCGGCAGGGGGGTAGCGGAGGGCATGATGGTGCACAACTATCCTCAGCATCCCACCCCGAATATGTTGTTCAACGAACAACAATCCCATCTGCATCTTCAGTATTCTCATCCCCAATCTCATTATCAGTATGCACCGTCACATCATGATCAGCATCATCATCATCATCATCATCATCATCATCACCAAAGTTTTCAACTTCCGCCCATGCCATCTCCTCAGAATGTAGGATTCGGTCCCATCCTGCCAATGGGCATTGTGTCGCCCCTGAATCTCCCAACTGACTATTCCCAGGGCCACAGCACTTTTGAGTATCACCCTCACTCTCATGGGAATGTCGGTAACGCAGGTGGGGGTCCCTATCTGCACCACGGTGGCCTGGGAGGCGATCAATGGTGGAGAGCTGGCCGGTCTGGACACGACGGATTCGACCATTCCATGGCGCCGCAGCAGCATCAGAGGGTGCAACATCATCTCGATAACGCACAACAACAGGGGGGGATGGGGATTATACCTATTTCAGGAAACCCCTCCCCCGATTTTTCGTTCCATGAAATGTCTGGTGCGGTCTCTCCGTTCAACCTCTTGCCATTCCCTTCCTTCCCCAGTCCGACACAGTCAAGTCATTATCCTCGCCAAAACCATCACCATCACGCGATGGCGCCAGAAATTTACCACCCCAGCGTTACGCCCGTCGCTTCTCGACCGCGCACAAAGTCGAAGGAGAACCAAGGTCCTCGAGCGAATAACATTCGAAGGTTATCGTCCCCCTTCCAAACGTCATCCCTGACAAAGCACCAGGGACCTCCGGGAGAACGTAGGATGTGTCGTCGCGAAGACAGCACCGCCAGCGTTGATAGTGCTTTAAGGGGTGAAGATGATCAGGGAGGAAAATCCTATTACGAAGTAGCACCGTCTCCAAAGTTTTCATCTACTGCACCATTGAGGCAGGCATTGTCTGGTTTAAATACTACTGTATCATCGGAGGAAGGTCTTGATCGTAGTGAATGGTTCTATCGCTCGGATCAGAAGAATGCTCCACTATCCCACTGCAAGCCCGAGCTCAAGGAGGCAGCAGGGTGGGGGACGAAAGAGGGCACGCAAGAGCGACTTAGGACGGGAGCAGTGATGTCAATGCAAAGCAATCCTGGACCTGGTGACAACAATCGGCTCAGGCTTTCTGTCAGAGAGATGAAGGTTCAGCAGCAGCGAGGGAAGGATTCATTCGCAAAACAACCAAGGGACCGTCCAGCTCCCCCACACCTTGATGTTTTACGGACAAATCCCGGCTACTACCACGAAGAGGGTGTCAATGCTGGCGGGGGCTTTGCAGAAAATGATGATGCCAGACAATCGCGTGGGGACTTTGTAATCGAAAGTCCCTCGGAACGTCAGGCCTTCAAAGAGTTTGGTAAGCATTTTCGCCAAAGGGAGAATGAATCTCTGAATTCCGCGAGAGATTACGCATTGGCATGTCTTTCCGAATCCAATCGTGACGTATTCTTACCCTTCGCGACGCACTGGCGTGTCCATCTCGAGTTGGCCGACGTGGCGAAGCGTATGAATCAGACCAACGTCGCGAGGAGTCATTACCGCCAGGCGTGCGCGTTACAACCCCATGCGAGTCAAGGATGGTTGGAGCACAGCAAGCTTGAGGAGGAGTGTGGCAACTTGCGTAAATGCGCAGCTATTTTACAAGAAGGTCTGAAACAATGCGAAACAAACGAAAATCTCCTCATCAGGGCAGTAAAATTCTACGAAAGGATGGGTGATTTAGACCAGGCACGACAGCTGTTGTCCAGGTTGAAATACTTGAGTATAGACAAGTCGTGGAAGACAATGTTGGAAGGCGGGCTGTTGGAAGCGAGGGCCGGCAGGTATTCCATGGTGAGATAATTGTAATTTTTATGTGTGGGATATTATCTTTCGCATCATATTTATTTCACATTCTTGTTTGTTATTGCATCGTCTTCATTCATCATGCTGTAGGCCAGGGAAGTGCTGAAATTCTTGACGCATAATGTTCCATGGTACGGGCCGCTGTACTTGGCTCATACGAAATTGGAACGAGACTATGGATCACCCGCCGAAGCATTTTCGATTGTACAAAAGGGGTTGAAGGAGTTGCCTCGATACGGCCCACTTTACTTCCAGGCCTTTCGCCTCTTGGAGAAGGAAGACCTGTCAAGAAAGGACTTTCATCTTCCTCGAACAATGGAGATGGTCTCGCGAGCAGACAGTATCAGCCGGGAATTGTTATGGAAGGTTCATCTAGAATCTGCTCAAATGCATGAAAGAGCAGCAGAGCTTGCGGTCGAGGATGACCCGAAACAGTTAGATCTTAAAGTGGCCCTGCATGCTACTCGAAGGTCGTATGCGAAGGCTATTTCTTTGTGTCCTCCCAATTTAAGCTGGAAGATATGGTTAGCCAGTGGTCAGACGGAATTATCATGCGGTAATACCAGGGGGGCACGCGAGCTCTTCTTTCGCGCGCATGACTCCGTTTCTGAGAAGGGCCGATCGACGGTGCTATTGGAATGTGCTCGGCTCGAGGAATATTGCGGTGACTTGTCATTATCGCGTGCCATTCTTTGCAAGGCTCGTCAACAGTTTGGCAAGAGCGATTGGAAGGTTTGGCTATCATCGATTGCTTTGGAATATCGATGTGGTCTCCGGGAACGAGCGATCGCATTCGCCCAGGAAGCTCTCAACATACACAGAGGCACAGGTGAGTTCTGTTTGGCTGTTCCTCATGCTAATATCCCATGAATGAATACTTTTATTCAACAAACGTCTTCTGCATCAATAACTTGAATGTGTCAGGCCGTCTATGGGCAGCTCTTATCCAGCTGTGCCATAATGATGGGGAATTCTATCAAATGAAAGTTCTCAAGTGCGCTTTGCAAGCTGTTCCAAAATCCGGCGAAGTGTGGTGCGAAGGTGAGGTTACAATATCGACCATGCCATAAATGAAATACCCCTGACACGCGACTAATACATATGTTGTTTGCTTGAACCAAGGCGCCCGGATTCATCTCAATCCGTTTTCCCCTACGTTTGACTTGCAAGCTGCATCACGCCACCTATCTTTTGCTGCCAGGTTTACCCCTCAGTACGGAGATAGTTTTCTGGAACAACTGCGCTTGAATATGATTGATCAATGGCTTATTCCTTTGGCCACACCCTTCATAAATACTATGTTTGACGAATTTTTATCAAGCGACAAAATGCAAGTCGAAGATGCTTACAGGTCCATTGCTGAACATACCAGAGAGACAGCTGTTGTTGTGAAAACTCAGCTCAAAGAAGGAATCATTCCAGTTACTAAGGATGTGTTGGACACATCTGAGTTGGAGCTACGCTGTTCTAGCGCCGACCCTAACTATGGCCATTTGTGGTTTCAATGCCGCAACAGTTCCATTGACACAGCGCGAGAGGTGATTGCACAAGCCAGGGTTGTGATGGCTGATTCCATTATTGATTATTCCTATTTATACATAGCAGCGATGGTGCGTAGGGCTGGCGTGCTCATGTTAATCCATCAGCAGGGTGAAAGTATCACTTTGCCTTCAACGAGCGAAAATGCCCTACAACCGAAGTTGTCTGGTCAAGGATTATCTCGTCCCAATTCTGAAAGTTGGGATGTTGTAGTAGACAGACGTCTTCGATCGGTACCATCCCTTCATGAGATGCTCTCCACTCTCCCCGAAAGCGACGTAGGGTCAATATCATTTAAGACGGGATGTGCGGGTATTAACCGCAGCTGGGACAAACTAACCCTGCCCGAGAAGCGAAGAGTACTGTTTGACAGCGATTCTTTGCTCATTTGACAATTGATGCATCAAGATAAAGTGGTATCTTGAACTAGTCCGTAGTCTCTTAAGATGACAAAGAATGAATTATTTGGAATTCACTCTTCTAAGTTACTCCTTTGATGCACAATTTCCTCCCCACTCGTATCATTTTAAATGTTCACCAAATCACATGTAATTGTTAGTGGGAGATTGTTGTCGTTCCACTGCCGTTAAGTAGAGTCCAATGATATCAGCCACATCAATACTTAGACGTTCTTGACTTCTTCGCGGCAGCAACTTTTCCAGTCTTATTTGAATTCATATTCCCCGCCTGCTGCCGTCTCGTGCTACCGACCGTCCACGACGTCAAAGTTAAAGAGCCCGATTTGTTTTTGTTCTTCTTCGATCGACCATTATTCCTGCATAGCGTCGTACGCGATTTATGACTCATCGCCCCACCCTGTTTTACCACCTCAGATTTGTGGTTGGAGACAACAGACGAGAGGAATCCGTTCCCGATCCCACCAAACGATGCGCCGTGAAACTTAATAAAGTTATCGTCTCTATCCTCCCCCATCCTTCCATCCTTGGTATTGTTTGGATGCGGAGCCTTCGGAATGAGGTGGCCCACATTATCATGACCTTTGGAGGAAGATTTTGATTTAGCTGCGACGACGACATCCGCGACTCTTCGCTCCAAAGTGGCCTCTTCCCTCTCTTCCCTATACCGTCTAGACAATGCAACATTCACCTCCTTTTGGGCCAAGGCGGCCGCCGAAAACGACACTGTCGTGCTTGGTCTCCCGTGAATCAGGTCGGCGTTGTTATCGCCGTGGTCGGCGCCGTCGTTGCCATCGGGAAAGTCCGTCAAATCGAGTCCAGCGGAAAAGCATGTCTCGAAAGAGTTCCTCTCGATATTACTCCGAGTAATGACATGATGAAGTTTGGCGGTGGGTTTCGACGATTCCTCGAGCACTCGCTGCTGAAGGCTGGACATGGTCGACCTCTTTTCGTTGGAGGTCGAGGGTCGAGTGCTTCTTTTTTGAGTCCATCCACCCGATCCCTAAATCCACGATGGAATTCATACGACTTCTAAGCCATTGAAAATTACAAAGACCTTCCTACCTCCTACCTCACAACACTCCAATCCTCGCGCCTCCGCCGACTATCAAAATCTTTCTTTACTCACATAATTCTCTCTACAACATCGTTGCCGGCTATCACACGAGCCGGACGCCACCCAACCACCAGTATTACCAATAACCTCTAAAACCATGGGAAACCGAGTCAAGGGCCGCGCCAAGAAGAAGTCCATCAAGGCGGCAGTCCACTCCGGCATGTCCACGCATCGCAAGCTCTCCCGCATGGGCAAGGTTCGCAAGAAGGACCACGCCGGCCTCGACGCCACCTTCATCGGTCGCGCCAAGGTCCTCAAGAAGCTCCAGGTGTCGCTCAAGGACTTCCGTCGGCTGTGCATCCTCAAGGGCGTGTATCCCCGCGAGCCGCGCGGACGCGCCCCCCGCAACAAGAAGGGCCAGGTCTTCTACCACCTCAAGGACGTCAGGGCCCTCGCCCACGAGCCCCTCCTCGAGAAGTTCCGCCAGTTCAAGACGTTCATGAAGCGCGTGCGCAGGTCCGCCAACCGACACGAGAAGGACGAGGCGCGGCGGAAGCAGGCGACGCTTGCGCCGAGGTACACCCTGCATCACCTCGTGCGCGAGCGGTACCCCCGCTTCGCGGACGCGCTCGGGGACTTGGACGATGCGCTGTGTCTCGTTAGCCTGTTCGCGTGCCTGCCCAGCGACGGACGCGTCCAGGCGAGCGTGACGCGGAAGGCCCAGCATTTGGCGGCCAGCTGGGGGGCGTACTGCGCGACGACGGGGAGCATCGTCAAGAGCTTCATCAGTGTCAAGGGTGTTTACATGGAGGCTGAGATTATGGTGAGTTCAACGGGACCATTGTTGATGGTTGATGCATGGGACTTGCATTAGTTTTTGATTACTTGCATTCATCGTTCTGTTCATTTCGTTGACGTCATGTTGGCTTACCTTCTCTTGTGTCTACTCAATCTTTCCCTAATAGACATCTGGTCAAGCAATTCCCGTTCGGTGGGTCACACCTCATAATTTCACGCAACACATTCCAGAAGGCGTGGATTTCCGTGTTATGCTGACGTTCTTCGAATTCTACGAAACGTTGCTGGGGTTTGTGCTCTACAAGCTTTACGGAGATTTGGGGGTGCGTTACCCCCTCCCCATCGTTGTCGCCACTACGCATGACAACAAGGGAAGCAGCGTTAATGGCCAAAATAGAATTGTGGGGAGCAGCAGTGCGGCCACACTCCACCCGACGTTGGGGGGTCGGGCCTCATCGGTACTCGCTGCCAATCTAAGTGCACTGCAAATGGCATTGAATGACGCATCCAGGGGGAATTCCGCAGCTGATGCCGTCAACAATGCATTATTGCAAAATGACAAGGCCATCGACGGTGCTCTGTCGGAAGAGGGCGAAAAGTCGGAAACGGCAATGACCAAAGCAGGTAGAAAGAAGCAGAAGAAACTGATGCAATCAATCGACGAGGCATTGATGGGTGTTGATCAAGATGATGAAAGTGACGAAGTCGGTAGTGACGATGAGGAGGACGAGAACTTGATGGACCAAGATGACGATTCTCAAGTGCCAATCGCGGCTCCCCTTCGCGAGGCGCTGGATGCCATCGATGACTCTGCCATTTCCAATGACGAAAGCAGCAACATCAACATTATTACTGATCCAGAGGCCCGAAAGCGCCAACAACTATTTCACAATTTAACCTTTTTCCTCTCTCGTGAGGTTCCCCGCGGTTATTTGGAATTAATCATCCTTTCCTATGGAGGGAAGGTCGGATGGGAGGGACAGGATACACCTATCGCGGTAGAGGATGGCAGCATCACGCATCACGTCGTAGATCGTCCCAAGCTGCTGGCGGGTTATTCCAAATTGCCGAAGTCGCGAGAGTTCATCCAACCCCAATGGATATTGGATTGCGCCAATTTCAACTTCATTCTCCCGATTAAGAGGTATGGCGTTGGTGCGGCTTTGCCACCACACCTAAGTCCCTGGGTCGATGACAAGGAGGAGGGGTACGTGCCGAAGTATAAAGAGGAGGTAGAGCGGCTGCGGAATGGAGAGATATTGGATGATGCCAGTGTTGACGAGCAAGTGACATTGGTTGACGCTACTGATGAGATTCAAAAGGAGGATCATAGTGATGAAGCAGAGTCATCGTCGGAGGAGGAGAATGATGGCCCTCCGACACCCGCGCTTGGGAGAGAAATTGAAGCGGAAGGTGATGCTAGTAAGGATGAGATTGAAAGCTCGGAGGAAGAAGAAGAAGACGACGACGACGACGACGAAGAGGCTGATCGCAAGGCGCTGAAGAAGACGCTGACAGAGGTAAGCAAAGGTCAATGCATTTCACAGTGAGTTATTTCTTTTTGACGGTGACTAAATTCACAATTTGCTCAAATATCACAGGATGATGAGGCGGCTCAACTTGCAAAAGCCCTCATGTCAAAAAAGGCCGCGCGCCTCTACGGACGTATGCAGCATGGCATTGCTCAGAAGCAGGCCAAGGTTGACAACCTCCACAAGAAACGTCGTGAAATTGAGTCGACGAGGGAGAAGAGCAAGGATGGGAAGACGGCGTTGAAGCTCAAGGTAGAACGATTGAAAAAGGAAAGAAGAGATAAGGAGGAAGCTTACGCGGATACTGGTGGTGAGAGCGAAAGAAAGATGTTATTTCTAAATATTTTTTGTTGTTGTGCACACTGACATTGTTTTGTCGTTGCTTGTTGTATAGGGAGTATGAAGAAGAAGAGGAGAAATAATTGAGTTACAATTATCATGTTGAAGAGAGGGTTTGGCACACATTCTTCTAGAGAGAACTTTCTTCCATGCCTGAGTACATGCAAGAAATTTCTATTGGCATAGCGCGGCTTTGGATTGGGAAGTAACATGCAATGCATTTTCCAAATTCGTCGGGGACCAGTGAGATTCTCATCTACAAGCCAACATTTCCTGCTTAAGCATCTTTGCGCTCTGCCACTTCTAGTCCATAGCAGTTGTTAGTCTTAGCTAAACAGTGATAAATCTTTGCCAACTTAAAGGCACTGCTATGTATGGTAGTGTCCTGTCAAGTAGCATGCTACATTACACATATTATTGTCACACCATCTCCACATAGACGAATGTTGTATCAGTGAATGAGTATCTTAGGTGAATATTGCCTTCTGTGCCACCAGCCTTGTAAACACAGTTTCAGGCGATAAAGGGTGTTACTTATTACAATCTTCCGGTCATCAGGCCAGCTCTGTGTACTGTTGTACGTTTGACCTCGATTTACTATGGTGTCCCAGGAAATCCAAATTTTCGCTTTGCTCCTGATGAGATTATTGTTGGGCAGGTCAAAAAACTAAGAAGTCCTGACTGGGGCATTGTTTGGTGATCATTATTGGCAAAGATATGATTGATCGCAGTTTACTTGGGAAAAGCACCTTTACTTAATGATTTTCACTTTTAGTTTCAAAATACTTCGACAGATTTCTAATTTAGATTTGAAATTTCCTTTTCAGTAAAGTCACCACAGATCTATCATTTGATCCAACCTTCTAATTGGGGGCAAATTCAGGACCAACTTCCAGTGGTGCCACCACATATTTTATGGTTGCATTGACTAGTTCCCTCATCAAACTACTCCAATGCAAACACAAACTATGCTGGTTAGCCCAAAGGGGTTATGGTGAGTTTGCCCCCAGTTTGGGGTTGGTAAATTGTAAATTGAGGTCAAACGTACAATAATCCCTCCATTTCCTTCCATGTAGATACCATACTGTACTTACATACTGTACTATTGTACAAAACACTATGAATTCCTACATAAAAATGTTGTGTGCGTCAGTCCGCCGGCGCCGCGTCAACGCATCAACAACCTTTCGCC
The DNA here is from genome assembly GCA_036939755.1 of Stephanodiscus triporus. NCBI lineage: Eukaryota > Bacillariophyta > Thalassiosirophyceae > Thalassiosirales > Thalassiosiraceae > Stephanodiscus > Stephanodiscus triporus. The sequence continues at coordinate 10,604 of JALLAZ010000055.1, forward strand.
AGTGCCAGAGTCAGAATACATACGAACACCAACGAAGTGTAGTAATAGCCATCCAACCTGAATAACCGCCGAAACATACTCTGGAGTGTATGGTAAGGCACCCCGAACAACATGCCTCCCCCCTCACCCATCGCCCCCCCTCCGATGAGCATGACATTTCGCAGACGAACGAGAACGACGACGGCGGCGGTGGCGGCGGCGGGGATGCTGGCCGTTGCCTCCTCTGCTTTCCGACCCCCCATGCCCAGCCATCACCGCCATCACCATCACCACCACCACCACCGACCGCCACTCACGCGATTACATCGCCCGTCGCCGCCCTTGGGTCAATCGCGGGCCTCCTCCTCATCTCGGGGGAGACAAAGGTCATCATTCACCATGATTTCCATGACTGAGCAGGTCGAGACGCCCCTGATGGACGTGGACAGCCACTTCGTGAACATCGACATGGACAACATGGTCATGATGGACGATTTCCCCCGCGAAGGAGGATATTCGCGGGAGGAGACGGATGACGAGGAGGGGGATCGACGCGGTAGAGGACGCGATCGATCGCAGTCGTACTACAATTTTTCCCCCCAGCAGCAGAGGCAGCATCAGTCCTCCAACTCCCAGTCGTCGAACGACAACAACAACGGCAACGGCAACGGCAACAACGACCCCTCGTCCGTCGCAGGCCGTCGCATACGCGCCAACGTCCGCGAGACGGGATTCGACTCCATCAAGTACTACATGAAGACGATGGGGAATCACGACCTCCTACAGAAGAACGAGGAGGTCGTTCTCGCGAGGGAGATACAAATCCTCATGAAGTTTGAGGGGGTGCGAGACGAGCTGGAATCGGAGCTCATGCGCCCGCCCACGTACCAGGAGTGGGCCGAGCGCATACGTCCCGGCATGACCGTCGTGCAGATCAAGAAGCAGATACGGCGCAGCCTGCGGGCCAAGTCGGCCCTCACGGAGAGCAACCTGCGCCTAGTCATCAGCATCGCGAAGAGGTACCAGGGACGGGGACTGAACATGCAGGACCTGTGCCAGGAGGGCACTCTGGGGCTCACGCGCGCGTGCGAGAAGTTCGACCCCGAGCGTGGATTCCGCTTCTCGACCTACGCGACGTGGTGGATCAAGCAGGGGATCATGCGGGCAATCGCCGACCAGGCACGGACCATACGCCTGCCGGTGCACATACACGACCAGCTGGGGATCGTGCGCAAGGCCGAGCGGGATTTGCAGAACGAGCTTGGTAGGGACCCCACGAAGGAGGAGCTGGCGCAGAAGGTCGGCATCAAGCCGGACAAGATCGAATTCCTCAAGAGGGCGTCGGTCGGCTCCGTCTCCATGGAGCAGGAGCTGGGCAGCGGCGCCACGAAGGGGTCCGGTGCTGGCACCGGCGGGAGTAGCAAAGGGGGGGGAAGTTCGAGCTCCGAGCGGTCCTTCACGATACAGGATACGCTCGGCGACCCTGATCAAAAGCCGGTGGATATGGCACAGTATCGGATGTTGCAGGACGACGTCGGACGGCTGATATGCACGCTGAACGCTCGAGAGCAGGCCGTCATACGAATGAGGTTCGGGCTGGACGACGGCAGTCCGAAGACTCTGGAGGAAATCGGAAAGAGGTTTTCAGTGACAAGGGAAAGGATACGTCAAATAGAGTGAGTTGATGCTCCATGGGGATTCATTTAACACTTTTTTCACAATATTTAATGCACAGCATCTGACGAAACAGATCTTTTCTTTGCATTGCAACCCGCAGGGCAAGGGCATTGCACAAATTGCGTCAGCCCTACAGGAATCATACAGTGAAATGTTACGCCAGTGAATTATAGCCAATAATCCAAGTTCTCCATCCTGCTTTTTTGCTGGGGAGGAGGGGAGGGAATTACGAGCGTTGGTACTGAAGAGTGAAAAATGTGTATTGCTTTGTATTTTCTTTGGTTACGATAGAAGATATTGACTATCTAATGTTGCCAATAGAGAGTTAAAATCATCGATTGTTTTGAAATCAATTCTATTTGAGTAGTCCAGAACAGCAGGCACTTGAATCTCAGTTGACTCTCATGATGAAAGCCACCTAAATGTACTCTATGTAAGTCCTCTATGAGTTTGTATCGAGGGACATCCCGCTTAAGGAATCTGCGAGCACTTCTTATTAAGGTCCGCGATCAAAACTCATTTCCTACTAATAAATTTCTACCTAACATGTGCGCAAACTTTAATACTCTTGCAACCACTTTCCACTGAACATCATCAAAGACACTGCTGCCAAAATACCGGTAGCCGTGACCTGGCTTGAAGATGACACAATCTCCTCGCTTCCATCATCTTCGGCTGTGATATTCACCTGGCGTGGGACAATGGTCATCCCTTCGCTTTCGTCGTCACCAGATATGGAAAAAAGCACCTGATCTTCCGTTTCAAGCTTGCAAATATTAGAGTCAAAGCCGTCAGCACCGAGGGGGGTGCATGCGAGTACCCCACCGGAGAGAGTGCCACTGCAGCAACCACTCATGCACTGCGAGCTCGAGGAGCAGAAATTCCAGTCCCCCAGAGACCCGCCGGTTGTGGATATTGCCAGTTCAGCCAGAACGGGCACATTAGCAGTGCAAGCACCGTTGCACTGATCAGGGTTCCATTCGTTGCAGGCCCAAGTTCCGTCTACAGCCGTATGTCCCCACGAAATTTCAACTTGACTTACCACCGTCATGCTTTGATCATAGCAATCCCACTGAGACAGCTTCTTTACTGAGATATCAGCATGCGCTGGATTCGCATTAAGATCTATCGAAACAATCGTTAACTCAAAATCATTTGCCAGTCTTGTGGATTCTCCGGAGCCCAGCTTCGCTTCCAAGTAGCTCAAAGACCACCAATCACTCTCATCCGCCTTAGTGATCATAACCAGATTTTCACTCTCCGCTGTTCCTGAATTGATACGATTGAACATGACATAATAATCTATAGACTCCACGGTATCTAACTTGAGCACTACAAAGGAGCTACTGTCATTCTCATTGGTGTAATCAACGCGACCGATGAGTCTACCATTCCAGTCACCACCTTCGCCATTGTAAGCGAAACTTCGTGAAGCATACCATCCCATTTGCCAAGACTTTGCACCGTTGTAACAATGCATTCCAACCTCACCATAAGCACCGGCTCCCATGATACAAGCTTCGTCACCATATTCTTCTCCGGCCTCACTGCTATGGCTCATGCCGAAGGTATGTCCAACCTCATGCATTACTACGCCCCCATCCCTAATAAAAATTGAAAAGAGACACGGGATCAGAAAGGGGACCTGAAATGACCCGTTGTACTATTGAGAGGTACACATACCACATGTCCCCATACACACTCATTCCAGTCCCCACCAGAGCATAAGCATTTCCAATGACACCTTGAGGAAGGTAATACATCTGAATGTCCGCAAGATCGTCTGGATGTCCAACTCCAAATTGTGCTTTTAATTCCTCAACGGCAGCATTAACTAAGACATCATCTCCGTCTATGGTTGCAGCCATAGGAACGGTCACAGTCGTGGCTCCTGATGGCGAACGTGTGTGTTGATGTGGATTTGTTTTGCCGGGCGCAAGGAAACAAGTGGAGTTAGTGAGGATAAAAGTGATTGAAGGGCGGATGAGAAAATAGTACAGTCGTTCATACTTGCCATTTCGAATCTGAACGGAATTTCCATCCCTGTCTCCTGCCAACTCAAAATTCATCTGCCCGATACTGCATGTGCCGAAATGGCTTTTCACCGAGATAGGATCGGACGCGACAAGCCCAGCAGTGCAAACTCCGTTGCACTTATCAGGGTTCCATTCGTTGCAGGCCCAAGTTCCGTCTACGGCCGTATGTCCCCACCAAATTTCAACTTGACTTACCACCGTCATGCTTTGATCATAGCAATCCCATTGAGACGAGGGTTCGGTACCAAAGGCTTGATTGGACAAAGTTGCTTCAGACGCCGCAGGGGCTGCGTCGTCCAACGCGACAATGCGAATAATTAATGCAGTCCCAGTTACACTTCTTGTGCTCCCACGGGAAAGATGAGAGCGAAATCCTTGGTTGGGGTCATCGACATCTTGATTTTGTTCTTTAAATTCCAATGTCTCCACCCCCAGAGTGGGCATCACCAAGGTGGCGGTAGTATCATCTAAGTAGGCGCCTGCCAACATACTCAGTTCAACAGCTCCACCAATTATTCCATTCCTGTTGGCCCGAACAACCTTTTCCGGGACTCCAGACACAACGTAATGTTTGCCGTCGGCAGTGTCGCAAGAAAGAAACTCCTTGGAAGGGTTGGACATCACCACTTTAATAGAGGTAGAAACACAGGTGGAGTCATCGGCAAGTTTACGAGACAGAAGGTTTCGCTCATCACGAGGGATGTTTTTGTCAGAAGGATGCATGGTGACATCCATATCACGCTGTGCGACTTGAACCACGTTGGCAGTGGCGACAATGGGGGTGGATATGACCAGAAGTACAAACAAGGCTACGAAGACAGCTTGTTTTGATATGATACAAAGTAGCAACCCATTGGCGGCGCAGCCCGCGCGCCCTTTGAAAGCAGACTTGGCAGGGCGGGCGTTGTTGCCTTCGTGAGGGTTCGTTTCATCCTCATCCGCAACATCTAGCGTGTCGTGTAGATGGTGAAGGGCTTTCGCAGAGAGATGTTGGGCCCGATGACCCAAGGTACTATTGATTGCGTTGTTCATCTTACGGATATGGTATCGTGACAAGCGCTGTTGTTTCCTTGTTGGTTATTCTGATTGCGACCTTGTTTCCTGAATTATGAGCCGATCAGAACTGTATGAGCGTGTTGTCCTTGGTCAGTCTATCTCACCTATTACCATGATGTTTGGTCTTGGTCGACGGATTTATTGGTGTCGATGCATGACCCCGCGGATCCGATACTCCGTTCCCGGCCTTCCGATCCAGATTTCGAAGCATGGATCTCGTTAGTAGGCTCATGATATTTCGCGTGCCAACACGACCCCTCCACAAATCCGTCCTACCGAAAATAACACGATGGGTTTCTCGCTTTAGCCCCCTCGCACGCGGCTGTCTACGATCCAGTCTGGGCTATCAACACCTCGCAAACTTTAGACCCACGGGTCATGGTCATCCTCGTGCCGGGCGACGCCGCCCCTTAGCGATAGTAATTTTTTGGCGATACGGCTGCCTGGGTACTTTACATAATTCGTCGGGGAGATGCCACCGCTTCGCGTCGAAACAACGATGACGAAGATATCAAGCTCGAGTTTCTACGCGGAATATCACGGACACAAGCTCCGCCACCTCAAAACGCTCTACCCGCCCCTGCGCGCCGAGTCCGACGCGTTACTGTGGACCGCGGGCGATTCAAGCCTCGATAACAAGTGAGTAACGTCGACGCCATGCCCCATCCGTTCCTCGTGCATATTATTCTTATATTGTGTACATTTTTTGAAGGTACTGGTTCAATGACACAAGGCCCGCAGTCGGAGTTTACGGTGACGTGCTGAGCCCCCCCAGGAGCGTGGCCGACGTCGCACATTGGTTGAATTACCTGTCGGCCGTTCGATACGACGATGCAAATCGCAATTCCATCGGCGGGGGTGGCGATGTCGATGGCAAGGGACGGGACGGACGGAAGAGGTACGCGGCCATCAACGCGGCCGTGGAGGCCACGACGCTCAACGAACGGACGCTCGCGTTACGACCGCAGGACTCGTTCCTTCGGGATAACATATCGCCAGAGGACGTGCTGATCGTCTCCGTCGGCGGGAACGACATCGCGATGTGCCCCGCGCCGTGCACCATAGCCTCCATGGCGGGCCTGCTGTGTCTGCCCACGGCTTGCTTGGCTCACGGTAGTTCTTTCGGGACGGTGCCGGTGAGTTCGAGTTTGAGTCTTCTCCGCCTCGTCGAAATGACAGACCGAACGAGCAATCGAACGGACGCGCATTGCCATTTGCCGATTTATCTCGATGGTGCTCATGGAGATGATATGGTCACTCTCCTAAATTATTATTCGCATTCGTATGGCACTCACGGCACATGTTTTGCACTGTAGGTCGATGATTACTGCTGCGGATGCGGACCGTCACTGGCGTCGTGTGCCTGTTCCTGTCCCCCCTGCTTGGGATATTTCCGGCATCTCTTTGGCACAAGGTGAGATTGACTACCGTCTACATACATCGGGTGTGGAATAGTCCGATGGATGAGATGCACAGCCGATAACGAACTGGAACTAGACGAGACAGTTGGACAACAGAACCTCCTTATGACTTGTTATCTCTCTTTCTCAGTCACTCGTTCTCCCTCTCTCTCTCTCTCTCCACCAGGACCCAAAAGTACATCGAGGCACTAACGTCAAAGACACGACCGAAGAAAATCCTCGTCTGCATGATATATTATCCCGACGAGAGCCCTAACATCCCGTCGTGGGCGAATGCCGCACTTGGAGCGTTGGGTTACAATCGCAACCCTGCGAGGTTGCAATTGCTGATAAGAAAGGTTTTCGAGGAGGCCACAAGGTATGTAGTACATGATTCGGGGCATTCGGTGTGTAGATATTATGATTTCGTTCGTCACGCTGAAATGAACCCCAACCGACGCAAAAAAAAAACAAAGCTCGATTCGCATACCGGGATCGCAAGTCATACCCGTCCCACTCTTCGTCACCCTCGATGGAACTCGGAGCGAGGACTACGTCGCGCGCGTCGAACCGTCCGCCATCGGCGGCAGGAAAATGGCGGAATTTCTGCTGGATGTCATACATTCTGAAAAAAGTTTTGACGCTATGATCGGGATGACGTCATCGGCACCGACGACTTCGTTCATCGTTGGTAGAGACACCTGACACTTTTTGTGGATCAAATAATGATGTAATAAATACGTTACAATGCCAAACGCCCTGGATACTGAAAAAGCATGTCTCTGTATGAGGAAATAGACAAAAGTGGTTTTGCGTAAATAGTTATTTTTAAGTAGTTGACGGGCGGGGCGCAGTTCGACGGGCCGCGACATAATCGGTCGTCGTCCGGGACGAGATCCAGTAAATGACGAGCGACATCGATTGTCCGAGGAGGTAGAGCAGCGTGATATGATCGTGGGCGGGGCTTGGGAGTCCGCTGACTTTGTCGTCATATCAGTTCCCGCCATCCGCATTTAGGATACTAATTCCTAATCGTGTACACCACAGAATCGACAACACAAAAACAAACCCTCGCTCCCCCTCCGCTGACATGTTTGCCGCCGATCATGCCGCCGAATTCTCCCCAGGCGGGTTTGGCCATATCATCGGCGTCCCTGCTTTGGAAATGATTCCTCCCTCTCTGCTACTCCGGTCGAATCTGCCGAAAAGCGAACGAAAGTTGCGAGCGAAGAGATAACAGGGTCCTCGCAAACACCCAACATTATTTTGCAAGTAACAATGAGCTCGCGCACTCATCGCAAGAAGGCACCTACGGCCTCCCTTCTCGACACGGTCCATGAGGGTCCGACGCCGCCACTCAAGACTGATCCGCCGTCGGCCGCCCTACGAGCTCAATCCTCCTTCCTCGATGCGCTCAAACGCAACGCTACCGCTCGGGCTGGCGGCCGTAAGCCGAATCAACGCTCTTCTCCCTCGACCAAGACGAACGAAGACGAGGAAGACGGGGAGAACGAGACGCCAGCTTCTCGTAATCGCTCAGCGTCGGCAGCCACCTCCTCTCGCAAAGTGAAGAAGCCACCGTCGTACGAGGGCACCGCATCGGTATCGGCCAACGGCGACAAAAATGCATCCACTCCGTCCGTCGGTCGTCGCAACGTCGTCGGTGCCGATCGAGAGAGGAACGAATCGGAGCGTTCCGCCGTTACTCGCACGAGCACCACCAAGTACGCAGACAAGAATCCCGTGTCGGCATCGGTAAACTCACGCAAAAACAAGTCCGTTTCGTCTAATGCTCGCAAAGCAGCAGCCGCCGCATATGGTCAACCTCCTCCCGGTATGATGTTTGAACCACCGAACAGAGATAGCCACAAATCAGAGCCCAACGTTCAAGTTTTGTCAAAATCAGCCAGCCCTTCCAAAGAATCAGCTGCTGTGCGCTCTTCTGCAAACCGTCCCTCGGAGGAGAGTAGATTCAATTACGAAACTCCAAGTAAGTCGGTTGCTCATGAGCAAGCGGCTCGTGATCGTGAGCAAGCTGCTCATGAAAAAGCTGATCACGATCGAGCCGTTCGCGAACAAGCTGCTTGGGAGCAGCTAGCTCGCATTCAAACCTCCGCCGCTCGCGACGCAAGCGATTCCGCCAGAAGCGCGACCCAGTGGAAAGTACGAGCTCAGATTCCTGTACAAGAGGCATGGCGCTCGATCTCCAATCCTAATATTGGTGATCCTGATCGCGGCCAACTTGGAGAAAACGGATTTTTGGTCGTTCTCGAGGACCCTCTAATCAAGCTACGTCAAGTTTGGTACTTCACTAAGAACGGGAAGAAACTTTTCAGGGCAGATGCACCCTCCTTTGATCCGTGGAGCGTGATCCAAGGTAACGCGGGAGTGGAGCCCTGTCTCTTCATGGATGCGGTGAATTATGAGCAGCAGCGACTTCGTCGATTTCACTTCCGATTCAGCAGCAATTTTGTGCTCGCGTCCGCATTGGGCCACATCCTCTATGATAACATGGCGCTCCTTGACGAATTCTTCAATGCGAATGGAACGAATAGGTTCTTGGCAACGTCGACTTCTCTTCCCGACCACGTGAGAGTGTATGCGGATAATGAAATGGTCGTTGATAGTTTTGCAGTCCGCCCAAGCAACACACCAGCACGCTACAAGGGTGAAACTCAGGAATACTGATTGGCAAATTGTATCTATTCTGTCTATGTGTTTTAGCATTAATAAGTTCGTGGTGTAGTCAAAGCACTTGAATGTTGGACTTAATTCAGAACATAAGTACCAGTTAACACAAGAGTATTTTCTCGAATCACTGCTCAGCCAAGCATCATTGAATCTCACATTTCTGTTTTCAAATGAAAAGTCAGACCTATTCTTCAGGCACCCTTGGTTTTTTCCCTCTTTGGCCCATCTTTATGCATTGAAACTTTTTGTTGAATACTCTTGACCAATGAACTTAACTCCAATGCGCCACTACTGCTTTCTATCCAACCGCCTTCACGACCATGGGCATCCTTAGCCTTATCACTTCTGAAACCATTTTGCCTATTCCCCCCCTCCTTGTCGCGACCACCAAGATTCTTATTCCTTCTCATGGATTGCTCGTTCAGCAATTCCTTCATGGCACCAGTCTCTTTAAACGCGGGGTTGGTCCGATCGATGCCGAATCTATCATCGTTCCCATCCAACAATGCCGCAAAGCGAGTATCCGAAGTGTCGATGTGAAAGCCTTGGCCCGAAACATTTGCCGCCAGGGTTTCGAGCTGACGCTTACGCTTTCCCTTGAGCTTTTTGCTCGAATGTCGCTCTAACTTGGTGAGCCCTCTCATGTCATAGTCCTTCTCATTTTCTTCATCTGATGCAATTTTAACAAATTAAATAGATAATGCAAGGCACACGCATGAGATGCAAGAACGAAATATAACACAGGAAAGAGAAAAACTATCAGGTGTCATGCACGTGTGAACTCACCGTCATCACCAGCAATGAGGAGTTCCAATTCCTCCTTGGTACTAGCAACTTTGTCACCTCCACTGCCAATAGCACCACCATCCGACGTTCCATTCATATCTAACTTCGTTCGCTGCTGTATCTTCTTCTTCGTCTTATTGTCAACTTTGAATGTTTTGTCGATGAAGAATTCATCGCTGCCATCCCTGTTTCCGCCGATAGCACCACCAACGGCATCCTCATGCGACTCCTCATCTGAAAATGGTGCCACGCCGAATTCAGGATCAACTCCATACATTCCATCATTGTCATCATAATTATCATGGCCGTTGACACCGTCATGTTCCTCATCGAAATGATGATTGCGATCATCGTAATTTTGATCCTTCTTCCTCCTGGCATTGCGTACAGCTTGTCGTCGCTCTTTCCGTTTCTCCTTTCGTTTTTCGAGATATTTCTCATAGGGAGATAACCCGTTATCATCTCCTCCTCCTAATCCATCGCGATTGCTGACATGCTTGGACTGCATTAACTTGGATCGTATCCTTCCCTCCAGGTCCCGTTTTCCGGGAATAAATGTAGCTTGGTGCTTAGAAACCACTCCCATATTTTCGCTGCTGTCGTCGTCGTCTTCTTCTTCTTCTTCTGACTCCAATTCAGATTTAGTAGAAGACAATTTCACCCTCTTCCCACTGTCCTTGCCTGCATCGTTCTTCTCTCCTCCGATTTCATCTTCATCATCGCTACTGCTGCTGTCACAGCTGTCGATACCATTCTGGTCCTCAGACTGTTCAAAAGCCTCCTTGCCACCGTCATCCTCCTCTTCGCTATCGCTCCCCTCCAGACCTAGCATCGCCCTCATAATCGATCCCTTCCTTTTCCTCTTCTTCTCATTTTTTGTAGACGCAGTCATCCCCTGATTTTTTTTACCCTTTGCTTTCTCCCCTTCTTCTCCTTCAACACGACTCTTCTTTCCTATTTCTCCTCTCTCTGCTTCTCCGTCATCATCTTCGTCGCTACCGCTGCTGCCACCGCTCGAATTGTCGCTCGTGGCCAGGTAGAACCCGATGTCGTCCCCCGTCGCCAACGCCTCCCACGCGTCCTTCACCATGCCATAGTGCCTCGTGAGCTTCCTCTCCCTCTCGACGTCGCCCCGTTCCCACGTGCACGTGACGCGACTCTGCCTGAGCGCATTCGCGGCGGCGCCCTCGGGCGGCTCGTACCTTGCGGGGAGGGCGTCGCATACGTCCCTGGGCGGACGATCGCGCACCGTCGCGGGGAGCGCGTTCTCCGGCAGCACCCTGACGTCGACCTCGGCCGCCGAGTCCTCCACCTCCAACCCGTCAACGCCCTCGTATGCGCGCGAGGCGGCGTGGGACGACGTGAACGTCGCGATCGCGAAGTAGTACCGCAATCGCGATGCCTCGTACTCGCGCAGCCTCTCGACGTCGAACCCCTCCTCCTCCTCGCATTCGTCGCGAAGGCGCGAGTTTTTCGTCACCGCCGATTGGGGAGGAAAGTGCGCGTACAGCCCGGACGTGGCCTCGGCGAGGTTGAACGCGTCTTCTCCATCCACGTCTTCGTCGTCTTCGTCCTCGTCAGAATACTCGTCACCACTGGGATGTTCGTGATCATCGGGGTCGTCCTCGTCATCCGAGGATCCATCGTTGGAGGTATAGTCATCCCTTTTGTTGTCATCGTCGACGTCGACCCCCTCTCTCTCTCCATCGTCGCGTTGTCCCTCCCTCTTCCCCTTCCAAATCCCAGTCGGACCCTCGATGCGTTCCTTCTCCATCCTCTCCAATCCGAAGTCGCTCGGGTAGACAGCCACGTTCCGCAACGTCCCCGGGGGACAGAAGGAGTGGAGCATCGCGTACACGTCCACGGCCCGTATACGGTCCCAGTTCAGGTTGAGTACGCAGAGGTACCGCGACGGTTCGTCGGTGAGCGACGCGCCGTCGTCGACGTCGGCGTCGCCGGGGAGGGGCGCGCGATTCGGATCGAAGATCCCGGACTTGCCGTAGACCTCATCGGCCGAGGAGGAGGAGGAGGAGGACGACGACGACCCATCATCTCCATCACCATCGTCGTCTTCGGAATCATTATCGTCGTCGTCGTCCTCGCCGTCGGAAGAAGAAGAAGAGGATGCGGAGATGTCGCCGCGGGAGAGGGCGTTGAGGTAGGCTATGCGGGCCTCCATGCTGCCGTTATTCCCGTCATCGTAGTCATCGTCGTCGTCCACGTCGTTATCGTCGTCGCCCTCCTCTTCCTCCCCATCGTGGTCATCGCCGGCCCGCTCTTTCCTCTTCCTCCTACCCTTCTTCCTCTTCCCCCCGACGGCCGTCTCGCGACCGTACTTGTCCCTGGCGGGGACGACGCACCCGAACCCCTCCGGGTCGGAGGCGAGGGCGGACCGGAACCGTTCGTCCGACTCGATGGCGCGCGCGAGCGACTCCCCCAGTCCCGGGTCGAACGACGACGACTTCTTCTTCTCCTTCTTCTTCCCCCCCCTCCCTTCCCCCCCGTCGTCGTCGTCGTCGTCGTCGCGCCCGCGACGACGATCGGCGGGCCCGCGGGATGAGAACTGCGGACGCGTCGCCGCCGCCGCGAATCGCGCGTCGTCTATCGGGCGGTCGTCGTCGTCGTCGCCGCCGCCACGACCCCGTCCTCGGCCCCGCCGCCCCTTCCCCTCGCCGGGGGCGGCGGACGGCGTTTTGGGCTTCGAGCCCTTTGCCATCATTACTTATTGATCCTTTTTTTTTCGCTCGCTCGCTCTCCTTCTCTTGACGGCACGGCGGAGAAAAAGGGGATTTCGAGGTGGGACGACGATGCCGCCCGAGATGTAGATGTCGATTGGGGGCGTCCTATTATTTGTTTAGAGTAGCTGAGAGGTTTTGTTCTCTGTGTTCTCGGTTGTTTGGGTGGTGGTGAAATTATTGTTGCGTTGGTGTAACCAGGTTATGAGCCATGGTATGACACCAGCACCTACCGGCATACCCAACAGTTGACACCAGCACCAGCACCAGCACCAGCACCAGCAGCGCCACCGCCACCATCACCACCACCAGCAGCACCATGTTTTGTGAAGACAAGCTGGGGATCCTTGTGGGCAATAAGAAAAATTAGAAATTAGAGTGATGATATTAAGAGGATACTGATGATCTTTGCCGACAATGACAGTGCTGGGGCCATATAACCATTATCTTTATCTTTATCTGTGTTTGATACAATCATAGAAGCTGCACAAATCTACAAAAGATTTGCCAAATTTCAACATGGGGCAAGTGCTGTCGTGTATTGTTATTGTGGTCCCTGTCAATTAGATAACAAAAGCACATCAGGAGAGGTGTGAGACAGATGATGGTGATGGCTATTGGCTATATTGATAGGTGGTGGTAATGGTAGTGCTCCTTTGCCTTTGTTGTTTTGCCAAACAATGCAAATGCCCTGGCCCTGGAGTTATTGAGATTGATGTAAATCTACTTGACGAGGGACAAGGGGCAGAGATGCAGCAGCAGCAGAGGGTGAGAAACCAGCAGGCACTGTCTACAATTGGTTTGAGAATTGGGCTATAATGTCCACACCAGCCATATCATCACTAGTTGATTGATCGCCAAACTGTTGTTGTTTTTGGTGCTATTGCTATTGTTGTTCCTATTCCTAGGCAGCTTTCTTTTGCTTTTGCAGCCGTTCTGCTGGCTATTGTTTTACCCGGTCATCACTTACCTACCACATGACACATGAGGAACCAATCTCAGTGGCTTTCCTATCTCAGTCACTGGCTTTTTTGCACAACAAGTTGTCAAATAATCCATCGGACCAGCTCTTGTGATGGTGACCAATGCTCGCACGGGGTTTGGGGAGTTTATCCATAGTTGGGGGGGAACATGGATGTGGGAAGTTATCGAACCGTGCAAGGATACCCCGGCAGATAACATCCAAGTCACGAAGCGGTTGGATAGTTTTCTACGCGGGATGTCCAGTCTGTTGGGCCTCCAAACTTCAATCACAAGTTGCACTATCTACTATAGAGGCAGACTACATCGCTATGTCACAGGCTCTACGCGACGTCATACCTGTTATGAACCTAATACAGGAAATGAAAGAGAAAGGATTCCAAGTCATTTGTACTCTACCAAGCGCCTACTGCAAGGTATTTGAGGACAATGCCGGCGCATTGGAACTCGCTTGGCTTCCAAAGCAACGTCCTAGGTCCAAGCAATTTTCGCAAACATGTGCGTAAGGGACTCATCAAAATATTCCCTATTAGCACTAAAGACCAGATTGCTGACTCACTTACCAAAGCACTGGCACAAAATGACTTCCAACATCATCACCGCTACTTATGTGGCAAGTAATACCTCCGAGCCACCTATGTGAGGGAGTGAAACGTTAATGGGATTACATAGGTACTGGAAGTACTTACATCTACTTCGTCCCACCTCTGGACACTATTTCCACATCATCATCTACATGGGAATTAGTACTATTATTTTAGTTCTACGACTTCAAATCCCCAATCTCCAAGCAAAGACTTCATTAAGAAACTGTGGTGGTGGTTCTGGTTTTGCACTGCAGCAGATATGCATTAATAAGCGAAATTTTCCATTTTGGAATAATATGTCTTATTCTAGTGGTTCTGGTTCTGCACTGCACCAGATATGCAGTACGTAGTAATAAGCCAACTTTTCCATTTTGGAATAATATGTCTTATTCTAGTGGTTCTGGTACTGCACTGCAGCAGATATGCAGTACTCCTCTGTCCCACATAAATCGTCACTTTTGCCATTTTTTCTTTGGATTAAGGTCTGTGTCAATTTTTATAGGATGGTCCAAGTATATAAAAAACACTAAATTCTACGCTGAATTGAATGGCAGTGGTTTTTTTATTGAAAATCGTTTCATCGCCTTCAAATTTGATTCCTCCGTAATGATTTCTCATTCCGTACAATAGAGTACTGTACCATACGTAGCCAGTTGTCAAAAACAAATTGCGCGGCTGGAAAAAATTTGGTGAAGCTGGAAAACAATGACGAAAAAGTTGTCGAGATGTACCGTAGAGTATGTACCGCACGCCAGCAGGGTAAAAAATCAGCAAATTTGCAGACCTAATAGGGATTGGTATGAATCATAGTAGAAAAAGGTGACGATTCATATGGGACACGAAAGAGCACATTGAATTGTTACGATTTATGTGGAACAGAGAGATGGAACAATCTTATTATGGATATTGAAAAGAAGTGCATGGATCCCATACAATATTGTGTGTTTGGGGCATTCTACAAATGTACTATTCATGGACAGACTCATATGCAATACAACAAGAAGAATACACAGTATTGCTTGGCTTGTGATCTTGCAAACCAATCAACAATAATAAAGAAATATATCCAGATTCCAGATGATGAAATCCAAACCAATGAATGAGGGTGGGACATATCATACATACATACAAGCAATGTTGTATCACACCTTCTTGGTGATGTTGCTTGGATCGACTGTGTTGGCAAAGAGTGATCATAGAATTTTGGTTCATAGAGATCATTCCGAAAGATATACTCCTCGTCAAACTGGAGAGATCAGCATGTTGGAAGGGATTGGAACTGATGGAGGTGTTTCAATGGAAGGTGCAACCCTGCTGTGCAAACCAACAATGGGAAACGAGGGTTACAGGAAAGTATTATACACACCTTTATCAGATGACAAGAAACAAAAACAAAATGAATCAACAGTCAGGTGTAATACAGAATATGTCTTGAATGATTTGGACGAGAAAGGCAAGCTTCCACGAGAATTATTGGAAGCCACATATGAAATAGTAGATGGATGTGCTTTGCAGTACCATTGTGGTCAAATAATACACTTCCTATGATCCCAGATAGCAGTATCCTGGAGGGTGCACTTTGTTTGTTGTGTGCAAGCTCCAGGACATGGAAAAGAGGACGTAGATGGCTTACAATGTGTGGAAAAAACATTTCTCTTGCCCGGGTCAATTAGCAGAAGATTCTGATGATGATGGAAATGGTGACTACAAGGTTCCAACTCATCGAATGGATATACATGGTGCCAAAGTCAGTCTTGCACAAATGATGTTTAACATTCTAAGTAACCCAAAACGCAAGTTTCAATACAAGGAACAAGAGCAAAAAGTTACAGAGAAAAGATATCATCTCAGGCCAGTAGAGGATGCTTCTAGTCATAATGTTAAAATGACTGCAGTTGGCTTTGAGAAGAAAAAGGGCAGGTATGGAATTGGATCTCATTACTGTTTTGTTGGAGATCCACTTCTTGGACTCAAAATGGCTGCACGGCATTTCTTCTACTGTGGCTGTCAGAGATGCAGAAATAAACAGTCATATTCAAATATTACCGCAAGATATGGTGGTCCATTTGCAAGTATTGACCCATATTTAAGATTGATGAAACAAGAGGGTGGAAGTGGAAGTGGAATGATACAAGGATAATTTCTTACATTCCAACAAAGGGATGTGACAATGAAGAAGTGGAGGAAACATTTGTTGCCACTCTGAAGGAGCTAGCAAAACCATGTCACGCAATGTCAACATCGGTGGTGTGGGTGCTTATGCCATCAACGATGAATGTGATAGACATTACTTGGTAAAATGGGTTGATTATACATGAGAGGTAGAGAATGATGAAAATATAGTTTGATTGGTTTTCAATCTTTTTAAATGACTCAAGCAGCATCAGGAAATTTTCAATAAGGCGGCACGGCGATGTGGATTGGAAAAAAGACTACCTACCGTATAAGCCGGGGCATAAGCAACGTCGGGGCATAAGCAACACTCACTAAATACTAAGACTGCTAGACAGCGGCAAAAGGATCAGTGTGCGTAAATAGATCGTAACTAATTAATG
>JALLAZ010000056.1:0-28433 GCA_036939755.1 Stephanodiscus triporus
TGTGCCTGGAAATTTGGGGTCGTATTTTGGGATCGACCGTCGTATTTACCGATGTTATGCTTCGCATGACAGTGACGAACTGGAGTGTAGAGAAGAGTTTGCGTACGCAGGCCATTGATGATTTCTATGAATCGATTGAAAGAGGCATATGGAAGAAGATCGAGCTCGAAGATGGTGCCGAGTGGGGAAAGGAAATCGACGGCGAGGCTGGGGTGGATATAGGGCAGAAAGTGACACATGAAATCTCGTGCGATGATGTAAAGGGCTTTCGGCGACGTTCATTTTGACGAAGAAGGTACGAGTGTACCAATGATGTTAAACGCGAGGTATTGGCTTTGATCTTTTTATACGCTTCAATTTGACGCAGTTGCCTTTCAAATGATATATTTTCGGTCACGGGTTCACTCGTCCATGTTCTCTAGCAGTGCATGTCTTGGGGCTCAAGGACGACTCCCTCCGACTCAATCATTTATCGGCAAGTTTGGCAGTACTCTGCCCCCGAAATGGATGTTGTTCTTCGGTATCAAGGTCCAATGACACCACCGATATGCATACACCACCCCACGCCACGCACGGGGCCATCACAACGACGTCGCGAAGAAAGGCACGGCAGCCTCCGCCCCCCTCCGTCTCGACGCATCGGCATCGTCGTCGCCATTTCTTCCCGCCCTCCTCATCTCCTCCTCCCCCTCCCACCCCTCGAACCAGGCGACGCCGTGCTTTCTCGTGCCGTCGAAGACGTTCCGCCCGTGCATGCACTTGTAATTGTCGAGCAGGACGACGTCGCCCGCTTCCATCTTCACGAACTGCACGTTCTTCATCGTGACCTCGTCGATGTGCTCCAGGTCGGAATCGTCGATGACGCCGTCGTCGCCGTAGAACATGTCCGACTTGTTTATCTGGGAGGCGCCGTCCTCGAAGCGCTCGGCTCCGTAGCTGAATCCACGGGAAGGGCGAGATCGACGGCATCGTATCCGGGAGAGAGAGAACGAAACGAAACCCCCGTCGCGCGGTTGCGAACGGGAAAAAGGAAAACGCGGGTGGGGGGGGGGTCAATAAAAAAATGAATGGCGGGCGCGACATCCGGACGTTCGAACGCGTATGGTATATAATAATATCATCCCCATTCTCCCGAACGACACGTCTTGTATTTTTTTTTCCATATCGGGAGAGACGAAAAGCGCAATAATATATACTCACATCGCCTCCCTGTCCTTCCTAAGCTTCGACGAGTGGGAGTGGACGTTGCAGAACCAGTGGGGCTCGCCCGTGACGGGATGCACGAGTATCGGCGGCTGACTCGGCGCGCGGGCCTGGAGCATCCGCACGCCGTCGTACCCCCCCTCCCCCCATCGCAGGTCGACGGCGAAGTCGACCTTCGCGTTGATCGCGGCGGAGACGAGTCCCTTGATCAGGTCCATCGTCGCGGGCCTCGCGAATTCCGGAACGTACGAGTCGATCCAGCCGAAGAACGGCAATTCCATGACCGAGTACCGTATGCCCCTCCCGTACAGCCTACCCACGACGTCCGCGTCGAGGTCGCGAAAGATCTTACGTCCGTCCGCGATGAGGAATTCGCCCCCCGTCTCGGCGGGCTTGAAGCAAACGAACGCCGCGGCCCTAGGCGCGCGCGTTCCCACGAACTCGTTGTGCATGCCGATGAAGAAGTTCTTGCGGCTCTCCTTGTTCACGGCCTCGTACACGGGCGAATTTTTCGACCCGTCGACGGTAGGCCGCGCCGACACGGAATGGAGGGGATCGAGGCACACCTTCATCCCGAGGGCCTCGTAGAAGTTCACGAATCCCGATTGCTCCTTCATCAGGTCGAAGTCTCGAAATATCACCGCGCCGCATTCGACCATGGTCCTCCGTATCTCGTGCGCGTTGTCACGAAAGTACGACAGCTGCCCGTCGACGTCGTCGCGGGACAGACCGATGTCCGACGATCGTACCGTCGGCGCGAATTCGATCTCCGACGATCGCGATCGTACGGCGCGCTGGGATTCGATTATGTCCGGTATGCGATCGCCCCACACCGTGAGGGGGGCGAGGGGGGACTGCCGCTGCTGCTGCTCGGCGACTGCGGCCATTCCGAGGGGAGATGCTGCTCGACGAGTGGAGGAGGAGGGGGGAAAGGGAGCGAATGCGGACGCGGAGGAGATGCCAGCGCCGATGGATAGGGCGACGGCGGGGATGCTGAACTTGACCATGGCGACGAATATTATAGGAGTAATATAAGTCTTCGAGATGGGACCTCGAGTATTGTTTTGTGGTCGTCGTCGGTCAAAAAAAAGGAAGCCCGAGCGAGCGCCTGAGGTGGCGAGGAAACTCTCTTGAAAGGAATCCGTAGTTTTTGTATGGACGTTGAAGTTGGATCCTCAATAATCTTCAAACCGAAGAGTAAGAGGAGAGAATCACAAAAAACCTGGAGAGTCCTTCAATTTTAATATGCCCTGTCCGTATGCGTCCCGTAAGTAGTTCGTTCGGTGTATGCCGCCCTCCTCGTCGCCCTCCTCCTAGCATCCGCGTTGCCATCGGGCGACTCGTTCGTCATCGTGTCGTCTCGCGGCCTCCTCCCGAATACTACGGCGGCGGCCGCGATGGGCGCGTGGTGGTCCTGCATTACGGAGGCGGCGAGGGGGAAGACGTTCGTCGTATTCGTCGACGTATTCGGGATACGATGGCCCGCCACCCTACGACCTCCAGCCGGGCGTGCCGTTCGGCGGCGTCGGACACGTCGGCATCGGACGTGTCCGTGCGACCGTCCGTCGTGCCCCCCCCCTCCTGCCGAGGCAGACGCAGCTCCAGGACAGGAAGCGTCAAGGTGACAGTACGACGCGAGAGGAGGGACGGATGTGGGACGCCGCGGATAATATTTCACAGGCTCGTCGACACGGAAAAAGGGGGGGGAGCGTCGGTGGTGCTCTCGCGAAGAAGTCCGCGGGACGTGGATCGGGGGGGGGCACAATCCCCGGGGATGATGGGCGTCCCTCCCTCGGTCGGCGGTCGCGGCCGACCGAGCGTCGCGAGCTTCCTCTTCCATCGTCGGAGGGCGGGTCCGTGGTGGTGGTGGTGGTGGGGGGGGGGGGTGGCGGAGGGGATGGCAGAAGCTACGGGTCAATCGGACCGGAGGGATGGCGTGCGGGAAAGGGACGAGCGCGATTCCGGGATATACCTCTCGGCTCGGACGCGCTCGTTCATGCCGTTGAACGGATCCCGCCCCCGATCGGTCGCGAGTCTCGATTGGGGGGGTACTATCTCGAATGCGGTCCGGAGGACAGGTCGACGCTGTTGCCGGTTGAGGGGAGCGGACGCGACCATGGACGAGCTGTACGTGATCTCGGGGGTGTACGCCGACGGGGAGGACGTCCGAATTCCGGCGGCGTTACCGATCTTGGGCTGTACTGATATATAATTTTTTTTTTTCGAGGAGGGAACGGCGCGATTTCGCGTCGCCGTTCGTCGTCGTCTTCGCGGAACCGGGCGCGTTGCCCGTTATATTTTCGGGCATATTTACGATGGGAGGTGCCGAATGCCTTCATTCTCTTTTTTTTTCTTCTTCACGGGCGGCGAATTTCATCGTCGACGAAACACGGGAGCGGTGCTGTGATCCACCGCCTCGCGAGTCTCTCCCAATCCTTGGCCTTCAACCTCGCCTACGTGATGAAGATCCGCCGCATCACTGTTTGTGGAGGCCGATGTGCAGTTCAAGTTGAAGTGGGACGCCATCTGGCCTGCGGATTCGTCCGTTTTTGCAGCTGATCGAGTATGAGAAGGAGCTTTGACTGTAGCGACTTCTTCCGGCAGGAATCGATGTGGTCGACTGTTTTTTTTTTGTGATCGAACAGGAGACACTCCATTGCGTCCTCCCCTCTCTTGGGCACCTTGTCGCATACAGTGTTTTGGCTTCCTAAAATAGAGTATGTCAAGTTACAACAAGGCGCAATGGGGAAGGTTGTGTGCATATCGCGATTGACATCATACTCTATTCACCGTTACTCTTATTTCTGTTCTACTTTTTTTGTCGAGCTACGACGATCAAGCAATTTTCCATGTCGATATGGACAAAGGGCAGGATTCTTTGATTCATTCTCAGATAAGATCTTGGCAGTGTACGATGTTACCCAGCTTTTATGTGTCCTTGTTTTGTCCTTGTCCTTGACTTTGTTCACTTCTTGTATGCGTATCTCTTCTAGAGTCTTTGTCCCCGAAGACCTTGGTTTGTTTTGCATCCAAAGGCCGCCCGGAGTGTCCTCGTCTTTGTAGTCTTCGTATCCAGCAGCTACCCACTCTCCCAATAGAGAAGCCATACTGAAATTCTGTCGATCGTCGTGTTCTGAATCACCGACCCTATCCCCTTTCATCTCATTTTGCGTATCCAAAAAATAACGACAATTCGCCAAAAGATATTTACGATTCAAGTACCTTCCTCCATGCATTTGATGCAGAACGTTCAACAATAAGCCAGAGAGTAGAACGAATTCGTTAGTCACCCCTCCCATACTTGACAGTGTGCAGCCCATATTCTCGGCAGGTAGCAGTTGGCGTATGTAAAAGATTCCATTCGCATGTAACTTGCGTATGATCGGATCAGCATACACCATACAATCGTGCAGATGTCCTTTCTCTGGGCGTGTAGAATGACAGTTGCCGTGCACAGTGGATTCACCTGGGTCCTTGAAGTCATACCTCAACGTAACTGCCATGATGAAACGTGCCACTGTATCGTCCAAACCATTGGGGATGTCATAGAGTAGATACTGTCCACGAAGTCTCTCGTGGCCTTGCTTTAAACCGACCAACCTAGTCGCCTCTTTCTGGTACGATGCATCAAGGACACTGTCAGTTTGGTCATCGTCGATGCAACATTTTGTTTCTGGCGGTCTATTCCCGCCTACAATCGGCAATGAGTCAAAATTCCTCCCGTGAGTTTTGGGCCTATCTTTTCTTGTCGAACTCTTTTTCATGAGGTTTTGATGCCGAGGAAGACTGTCATAAATATCATGAGTTCGCCGATCTAGTTCACCGTTGAGGGATGTTTTTTTTCGAGCGTCACCAACTTGATTATCCGTTGTAGTTTTAGAACTCTCCTTATGTGCAAGTCGGATGTAATTTTCCCATGCCGAAGAATGGTCGCCGTCTCTTGCGCTGATAACCTTTGCAGGGTAAGAAAAGGGCCTATAAGTGAGACAAAGTATTGATTGGTGCTACGGTGTCCATATGATAACTCTCACCTTCTCTACAAACGTTTGTGCCGTCTTCTCTTCCCTTTCGAATAAGTCCATGTACCGCATTTTGTAAGAAAACATAAAGAAGAGATAGAGAAAACACCAAACAAAGATCATACCTTTCGATTGTGCTCTTTATAATCCGTTCATACCGTATATAGTCATCATTAATCGATTTTAGAAAAGAAAACATACATCCATCTACCGCGAAACGTTCCGTGTACATGAGGAGCTAACGCAATTGAAGTCAACATTGAGACCGTATTGGTAGTGGATGAAATGGTAATCATTAAAAACAGTGGCCAAACAACTCACGCGTTGATGTAATCCCAACATAATTTTCCTGTTTGCACAATTAGCCGCAGCCAATACTCTAAGATAATGCTTCTGAATGATCGTTGCAGATTTATTTTCTACAGCCTGGCTCACTAAATCTATGTCCATCATCAACAACTCCTCCATGACACTGAGTTCAGGTAGGGACTTAGCTTTATTGGAAAAGGAGACAAAATGAAAAGCACTCCTCTCATGGACAAATCGTAAATGAGGATGCAAAAAAGTAACACACTCTAAAAGGCTGTGTACACAATAATATGCTGGAAAACCCTCTGTTAAATCCCAACCGCCCTGGAAGTAACCCTTCACCATGGTGCCATCCACACCCCCCAACAAAAATTGCCATGGCAACATGGAGGAAGGCCCAGTCGCTGCTGCCTTGCCCCTTCCAGCATCATCGCCGACTGCTACTCTGTCAAGCGACGCGGGGCTGGTACTAATTGACGACGGTGATGATGGGCCACCACTCCTGTTGTATTCTGAAGTCGAGGGCACAAGATCTGCAAATCTAAGCAATATCATCCCATCAACGACCCCACCGCCAATCACGGGGATCGATACGATTGAGATTGATGATGACATTGACAATGGACAGGAGCTTCCACCCTCCATGATGCCCGCGGCAATGCTAAAGATGGAAGAAGCCGTAAGCAATTTCAAGAAGAAGGACGAGACCATTGATGACAATGAAAGTGCCATTGGTTTTGTCCTAGCCTGATCGGGAATGTCAGCAACTGGGAGCAAGATCCAGAGAACCTCGCCCATACTTCCACTGCTGCCGTCCACCATGGCACTCGTCGGGGAACGCTCCCTGGCGCGACTTGTGTTGCCGGAATATTTTCTGGCGACGAAGCAGATATTAACGTTGAAATTTCTGCAACACCGGGCATAATCATGCCCAAACCATGCCCGTGGGTTTAATGGCGAGAGATCAAGATGACCATGTTATCATGGCAAGTCATCTTGAGCAATGGTTGAGACAACGGAGAATGCGGTTGTTGCTTGTTACTACATTCATTCCCCTAGTGGGAGCCGTAATTGCCTTTGTCATCACGCTTCCCACCAATGTCAAATCTATAGGGTATGCCTGTGTGGCCAATAGTTACTGTGACAATGGAATCTGGTGCAATGGTATGTGTCCATGTCTATAATTTCCGGTAACCTATCTTCGTGTGTGTGCGCAAAAATCACCGCTCTTTTACTCAATACTTTTCACCTTGATTAATGGACTATTATTAATGAATGATGAATTCCATCAGGCGTTGAGTCGTGCAATGAATCGAGAGTATGCCAATCTGGTGAACCACAAAGGTGCTCTGATGGATTATTTTGTACAGACGACGTATGCAAGGAAACAACCAAATCATGCGAGAACCCAGCTGCCGACTGCCTTGCATCTGATATATGTGTTGAGTCCCTAAACGGGTGTCAATTCACCTGTGGTGCCACCCTTGATACATGGATGAATATTACAGGTGTAAGCATTGGCAGTATAAAGAATGGAATAAGTTCTGCTGTTGAACCAGACATGATGGAACGACTTGGGAATTTGTTGGAGTATCTAAATGACCTGAGCGCTGATTATGGGAACTGTATGAAGGGATGGCTAGTGCCTCCAATTACCGGGGAGTACATCTTCTGAATTTCTGCTACTTGTCAATCAGAGTTGTGGTTGAGCACTGATGACGATAATCCGAAAAATGAGTTCCTCATATGCAAGCCGCAAGATACCGCTCCCAGGCAGAGGATGTTGTTATACCCTTCTCAGAAATCAGAAAAATTGCGCTTATTGCTGGTGGTGTTTATTACTTTGAGGTATGAGGGATGTGAAATAATCATTTGTGGATACACTCTTTCTGTTGTTTTGCGTCTTGACACAAGTTATCTGTCGTGCATATTAGAACTTAATTCTCACATTGTTCACTCTGTCTTAACCATTTTCTCTCTTTTAGGCTTATGCAAAGAACAGAATTTTTGGGGGTGGCCACGGTTAGGAATATCCCGGTCAAGCGTTAGAGGTGATCCCCACAAGTTACTCACAAATGACTAGGCCGGCTCTCTCACTAAATGAATCATCCGATTCTGATGATTGATTGTTTGCAGAGACAGTATGCAAATAATTGGCCCGAGACTCTGCATCAAATGATCTGCAGGCCACCTCTTCCTGGATTGCTCTGTTGCCAGAATTTCTGTGATTGGATACCTCATCTCATTGATCAGAATCATGGTTTTGTGTTGCTGGTTCCATACTCAATGTGGGTCTGTACCCCAAACTTGAACCGCCAACTCCTATGATGTGTCTCATCCGTAAATTCATGAGCGCCAATGTTGCAGCCACTTGACTCATAACTTCTTCATGATGAAGCAAGAAGGCTTTCTGTGCAGTGAAGAAAACACTAAGTGCGCCCAATTTCATGTAGAATTATGTTAACCACAGTTATTGATTTTTACAACAATACGATGTCTGGTGGTATGTCACAGTCACGCAAATGATTTCGGTGGATATGTGTGTGATAGTGATGTTGCGCCTTTTGCAAGAATGCACTTGGTGCTGATGTTGCCATTAACTCCAACAAGAATGTGGGTCATTGGCCATGATTTGTTGCAAAGTCCCACCAGCTGCAAGAATGCATGGCTGTTGTTACAATATACTTGCAAAAGAGGAGCCGACATGGAGGCAATATTGGACAACATCACTGGCTGCTGCCAAGAGCTTGTTGTGATGTTATAGATACCAGAGAAAGCGTTCATAATTTTCTTTATCAGTTAAATGTAGTTGTGTGTTCTGCATGTATGATTTATTTAATATCTCAGAGGACAATATTAAGGTATAGGATGCATTGTTAAGGCTCAAGCACAACTAAAATGATTCATTATTACATCTGCTTTGCATCAACCCCCCAATTCTCCGATTGCCCTTCAGCGTGCATATTGTAGAGATGCTCTCCTTTCTCATATCAATTTTATTCAGATCATTATTTGGCCGGGAAGGGATAACTACACTCTCAATTACATGGACGTTGAACATGTAGTCGAGTTTGATGATCTAGGCATCATGGAACAAAATGCCCACATCTGACACCTCCACTGAGACAGTATCTCCATTGAGAGAGTGGTAAGATTACCACTGACAAGAGATGCAGTTGGATGGGACCCATCAATGATGTGATAATACAGGATGTCTTGAAGAACAAGTCTGATATTTTCGGGAAGGATGTACGTTTCCAGGGTTACTCCCACTGGAAAGGTGGCCGCAAGAGTGTACCATGAGGCATTGTCTATAGCTAATGTGTGAAATGTTCAAGAATCAACAAACTAGAGAGGTAAACATGCAAACGATAGATACTTATGTCATACTCAACTCACCAAGGACTGAGATAGGATCTGGCCCTGACACAAGATCTGCCAGTCCTGCTGCATCCACAAGAGCCATCAACGTTGAGAAATTAGGACCAGCCTTGCCAGCATCAGCATTGTATATGGAAACAGTTTACACAACAGCTGTATCTAAAAGTGCACTGGATGCACTTGCATCCACTGGCTGCTCATCGACCATACCAAATGGAGCAGAGGTGGTATTTGTTGCTAGGGTGGGTCTTGTAATCATTGAATTTATGGCAGGAATAACCGATAGCTATTGCCAAGCAATGGCCAAGTAAGACTGGTAAACCTAAAACGTGACATTGAGGTTTTGGCGGGAGCGTTTGACGGACGAAGAAGTTTGGCGAGGGCTCGATGTTCCCCAACGGATTTCAGTACAGTAACTATTCGTAGCATTTAAGTGTCAAGTATCATTCTGACGCGAAATGAGTCGGACAACACGACGGAATTGTCCATTTTTGCATAAAATCATTCGCAGCGAAGATATTCACAAATTGCCGCAACCTTTCACGGTCTGTCCGGTTTGATTTTTTGCTCCCGCCAAAACACTCAATGTCACGTTTTAGGTTTACCAGTCTTATTCCCCGCCTCAAGAGAAATAAGGCACGAAAAAGAGATGCCTGGCAAGAAAATCAAATGATCTTAATTCTGTAGTAATAATACAGGTATTGCAAATATTCACAGCCAAAATTCTGCCTCTGGGAGGCATAAGCAGTGGCGGAGCATCACTCAAAATCATTATTTCCTAAGATGTGCTTCCCTTACTAGTAACACATTGGTTATCCTCTAGACTAACAAGATCCGACTTCAAAATCCCGGTTGATGGCTGTACTCTATGAAGATATGATTTGTCCCATCTATGAAGTTTGATCACAAGTATAAAGGAGAGCTTGCATGTGTCTAACCATGCTTGCCTTCTTTACATAGTGGAAGCTGACACTGTCTGGCGCACAGCAATCTTTACCTTGTAATATTCCCCATTCCTTATTGTAATCTTCGTACCAATCCCTTGGTGCGCCTTCCCGTGGCGGCTTCCAATCCAAATGCGTGCCTGGAGCAAAGGGATGGAAGCGCTCTCTACCCCTGGCATCACGAGTATCTGTAAAATGAATGCCAAGGTAGTTTAAACAGCGCGCAATCATGACATCTTCCATACTCGTGCGTGTACCTGCCGAGCAGTGCTGAGCATCATCCATGGCAGCGAGAAATTTTCGCAGTGTTGCCTGCGATAAGGTATACCCTGCCCCTCCACTGTTAAAATAGTCATCTCCTCCAGCATGAAATCGCCTCCCAACGAAATATTCCTTTGTTTTGGGGTCAGTTCCATCTTTACGGGTGAGTGATGCCAAATACGTCTTTAAATTGTGAGGCAACACAAACAAATCATCCCCACCAATGAAAAACCAATCATAATCATCCAAATAATGAGTCCCAACAAACTTCCAAATGCTTCTAATTTTTTGCCACATCTAGAGATCCAACAGTTGATGAGGGCTAGCGTAATTGCCTTGTGAACACACAGTGATATCTTCAAAACTTACATTGCCGTATTCTTCTGGTCCCTCGTGCTCAAGAGATATTGCTGGCAATCTAGGATCCGATTCTGTACTAAAGGCAAGAAAGCCATCGCATCCTCCTGCCCAGGTGTCCCGCATGGCACGGATTCGGTTCGCATGAGCGTTTGCCATGGTGTACACGAGGCACATAATTTTGGGAGCTGGGACAGTTATTGATCCATCTTCACTATCAGACTCTTGCCCAAAATGGTTAGAAGGGTCAATTGTAACGGTAGTCGAGTTCAAAGGCCCTGTAGGGCGGATCATAGTTTCTTTCAGACATTCTTTATTCGTATCTCCCCTTTTTTCACCAAAGACTCCAATATCTTCACATAATTCCTTCGACAGAGGAGGAGGGAACTGATTGCCATCCCGATCTTTGCCATAAATCATCATTTTTCTGACCATTGTCACGTCCGGAACCCAATCTTTCTCAACCAATGGGGCATTACCCAACTCGGCGGGATTTTCTTTGCAACCGGCTGGTGTACGGAAATAAGAAAGAAAATGAAATATTACATCTTCATAAAATGAGGTTGCTATAAAATCACTCACCAGGTTGATCAGTCCCATCCGATGTGGCAGCGGCTTTAAAGCAAGTTCTCCATGAGATGGAGGAGCCAAGAGGAAAAGGTACCACAACTGGTTGCCAACCTAAATAAGAATTTTTTTCTAAAGCCGTTGAAGTATAGGGACTCTGGTCTATGGATTCGGATATACTTTCATGGTTGCTCTGATATTTTAATTTGTCGTTTCTTAGTCGCCCCAGAGCATTATTAGGGAGGGAGACTCCTCCAAATTTCCACTTTTTGCCTTCATCGCTGTCATCACTGTCACTAGTTGAGTTCGTGGCAAAATGATACATGGCGCCACCCCAGATAAGTGTCAAACATAAACATATCGTCCCGACTATAAGCATGAGCAACATTTTCCCCAAACCCTTCCCCTTTCCATCTGGATAATTTAAATGATGAGGCAAGAGCCCATTTGCGTTTCTGATACTTCCACCATTGCTTAATGTAGTGCCACGTCTCGCACGTCGTTCCCTTGACGCTGCGACCTTCGAAGTGGTCGTCGATGCAGCTGCGCGGCGATGCATATTGATTTGAGACGAGGTGTTGGCGGCGTCTGTGGTGACGGGGATCTGTTGCACCTAATATCCAAAATATCCTAGTATCCATAATCCCTGGGTTTGTTCCGAGAAAAGGGTATAGGCCCAACAGATTTGTGGACGTTACCATACGTACTCTTCTCTCTACTCTCTAGCGTAGAGCGATGAGATGCCCAGATGGTCACATGTTTGAGTTGACGGTCACGAGCAAGCAATACGAGGACACAAAGTGTATGTCACTGTAGAAGATGAAGTGAAGTTGGAGGCAACGGAAGATATGCCTCAGACAACAGGATACGGTTTTCAATTCAATTCCATTAGTTTAATGCGAGTAGACTGCCACCAAAGTTTGTTTAAGGATCTGAATAGCAAACAACAAGTACTATCGTACGTGAGAGAGAATATGGGGCAATTATTTACCGGCCAAGTGTGAAAATAACTTGGCCTGTTCAGATAAGCACATTTTCATTTTGCAAGGATTAAATTAAGGAGGTAATGAAGCGTAGGTAGTTCAACTTCACACCGCTGCAGACTTGCACCAAAGAAAAAATCCAGTCATTCTATCTCACCTATGTTCCATACACTCTCCGAGCAAGAGCATCTGGCAAATCTTCCAAAATGCTCATCCAAGGCTCTTCAACAATAACCATTTCGTTCTCTGCAACATAGTCTTGGAAGAGTATTTCGTTGTATCGTAGACAAATGGTAAAATTATTACTGCTCGTGTCACTGTTCGTCTTTTTTATGTTAGGAGGGCAAGGCAATAATATGTCATCTTCCTTGATCAGTTGGAAGCGCTTGGCTCGTAAGTGATCAGGTGGGAACATGCTTGACCGTTCTGGGACTGGTTGCTCCAGGTCGACCACACAGAAATATCCGTATGATCCCTGGAGGAAGATATAAAAAGGAATGTGAGTAAGAATGTAGCAATGTTTTCAAAATAACACTACAAAACAGCAGCACTTTCACTCACCAAGATGAAACGTTGAGGTGCGACAGGATTTGACACTATTCTTGAAAGGGGTTCTGACCGTGATGTAAGTTCCTTTGGCAAGGACTTCAATAGGGGTACGCCCATATCATTACTCCAGTGGCTCAATGACCGACGACCTAAATTGAATATGTAAAACTCGTTGTTCGAGCATCCCACCGCGAGAGAGCATTCGACGCTCCCACCTCCAAGAAATTTGATGCATGTTGTTGGCGCATCCATCTCAGGAAAAGCCCACCAGTGTTTGTGGTGCCCATTGTCATCACTGGTGGGCAGAGTAAAGACGTGGACAGAACCCTTTTCAGATGAATAGCGCCCAGCAGCAAGCCATTTTCCGTCGGAACTCACGTCCAAGGAAACGATGGGAAAGTGATGCGATGTGGCAGGCCAGTTCATCATGTGCTCTTTGAAAACATGCTTTAGCGATATGGTGTATGCGTGCCCTTCACCTGAAGAGCCAGCAGATATCTTTAAAACATTGATTGGACCAATGTTTGTTGCGCAAATTAAATATCCTTCGCCAAATTTTAAGGCTGTGGCAGGATGCTTACAATCTCCGCTAAGACCAATTTTTGTTGGGCGTACATCCAGTACCCCATCCTTGTCTGCGACCTCTAACGAGAATACATACAGAGACACAGCATCGCTTGCCGCAAGAAACTTGCCATCTTCACTGATGACAGAACAGGTCAGGTTGAAGGGGCTCTGGATAGATATTGTTTTGACGAGGCTCTTCGATTCATTTCTTATTTCTGGAAACATGATTTTCGCAGGGTCAGCCATCGCAGGACCGTTCAGACGATACAAGTCAACCCTGTTGTCTCTCGTTACCACAAGAAGTCGCTGTTTACGAGATAAAGATATTGGCGAAAGTGTTGGCCAGTTGTACCAGATCTTCGGTCTATTGCTTTTGAAGTCCTTAACAACGTAAGAACAGATTCGGGTATCAACGCTCCCACTCACAAGAAGTTCCAGCGGATTCGAATTGTTACTAGTCGCTTTGTGACAGATGGCTAGCGCCTTGACGTCATGTGAATGTTTACGATGAGAGTTGGAGCTGATCCATTTACGTTCTCCTTCTGCGGTAAAAGTGGAACTCTGGCGCTGGATGCAACGCACACTTGAATCAATGCCACTGGCAAAAATCTTGTTCTCGTCTTCGCTTACAGCCAGACAGAGTACATCGGCACCACTTTCGTTGTGATCAAATGTTTGAGTCATAGTTCCAGACATTCCGTCCCATATCTGCACATGACCAAGGGAGTCGCCTGAGATCACAGTACCATCCGACAACGCCTCAAGCGCCCACACTTTGGTCGATTCTCGAAGTCCTTGATTCTCGACTGTCATCCTTAGTGTTGACTTCCAACGGTAATTAATAGACGTCGAACCTTGTGATGGAGCGATAACAGACCCTGTACTGATTGGCCCTGTAACGATCGATGTGACACAGTCAAATCTACGAATGGTGCCATCCGCCACTCCTGCAAAAATCACACTACCACCCATTCCTCCATCATCATGCCCACTCTGTCCTGGCAGCCATACCAAGGACAGAATTGCATTACCAGCGCTGGGCAATGTTGCTGCCAGCGTTGGAATTCCAGATGCAGCTCCTCCTCCGTTACTACCAAAAGCAGTATATATCTTGATGGTCCCATCTTCGCATCCTGCTGCAAAGTAGCCTCCAAAGCTCACCGTGCGCGACTTCTTGCGGGAACACATGGAAGCCAGGCAAAAGACACCCCCTCCTCCACTTCCAATCACACTAGTCTGACGCTTAGATGCAAAGTCCAATTCAAATATGGTGCCATCACGGCTACACCCGAACAAACGCATTTGCTCGTCCACGAGACTGATACGATGAGACTGCTGAGTACCCGCGCCACCATTATTTTCATCATCCTTTCCGCGTTTTCCATAAATCCACACCAGCGCATCGACCTCTCGTCCTCGTACTCCAGGAATGTGACCGACGGAGACCCACCGATCCTGCGGGCTCAGAAGCTCCACCGAGCCGCCTTCCCGAGAAATAGCCAACCGTGCGGGATGACGTGGCTGGTGGTGGTCAGAATTGGCAGCGGGGAGGGGTAATGGTGTGGTCGCCATGGAAAGGATGGATTTTGGATGAAGCTTCAAAAAACGCAAGCGGTGCACCTTAACATCCATTATGATCTTGGGCTTGACCAATCTTTCCCTCGGAGTCGACAACGACTCATCATGTGAAGAAAGCTTGTAGCTTAATTTCCTGTTGGGACTGGGGCTAACAGACGGACGATCATGCTTGTAGTTTTGATCCTTTTTGTGCGGGCTGCTGATTTCCTTGGTTGAGGATTTGTCTCCTCCTTTTGCTATATTCTTAATTGATGTATTCTTCTTTGAAGAATGTTTTTGAGATACCTTGGGCGTTGGATTCGTTGAGGAAGATTTGTCTTCGGACTTCGGAGTAGAGGCATCGTTTACATCAGTTGATGTTGTATGATTCCTTTTCTTTTTGGATTTTTCAGGTTGAGTCGGTTCTATGCCTTCAGTTTGCTTCTTCATTTTTTCAGCTGTGTTGGCAGGAGCTGCTGCAGCATGAAGAGCATCGGTACTCCTTCTCAGTCTCTTGAGATAATTTTTGGATACCTTCGGAGATTCATCCTCTGCTGTCTGGCATGAAGTGCCTTCTTGATAAGGAGAGGTTTCTACAGCGCCCGTCTCTTCAGTGTCGTGTCTCCTTTTTATTGAACGGTGATGATAAGCACAACCAGTACCAGAGGGAGAAAGTGATTCTTCTTTATCCCGTTGGATGCTACCACCTTGGAATCTTAGCGACTTTTTGGCAGAATTTTTCCCTGATATTGCTGGGGTTGTGGAAGATTTGTCCTCAGAATTGGGATTGGATGCCTTATCAGATGATGCATCGGGTATTCTTTCAGTATTACCACCGTTTTGAAGATTCATCGATTTCTTTGCTGCATTTTTTAACGATACTTTAGAGTTTGGATTGGGTGCGTCTTTCGATGAAAAAGATTTTCCCTCTAACTTGGGAGTGGATGCTTTGTCTGACGCTGCATCGTGTAATTCTTCACCCTCCGTCGACTTGTTTTGCGTCTTCTTCGTCTTCTTCTTCTTCGTCGTCGAACTTTCGGGTGGAGTGCGCACCGCAACCTCCTTCTTTGTGTCTACCTTTCCTTTCCGTTTAGCAGAATCGCCTCCGGGTGCATCTTTTGTCAGATTCTTCGGGTCTAATTTGGCTGGCGTTGCTTCAACAAAAGAATCATCTGCCTCCGGGTGTCCGTCAGCAGCAATCTTGGTTTCTTCCTTCGTTCGTTCCACTTCGACCTGGATTGCTACTTTCGAGACGTCGCCCGCCGCATCCTTTTTCCTCTTCTTCCTCGCCGATTTGGCTGGGGTCGCGGCGACAGATTCACATCGTACGCCATCAGCTCCACCAGCAGCGACGATCGTTTCTGGAATCGCCTCCAATTCCTTCTTGCTGGCAGGTAATCCCCCTTTGGTAGCGCGTTGACTGATGCTTTTTGAGGCGGCGGCACGGGAACCACGAGACGATGCAACGGAGGCCTCGTCGTCGGATTGGCTTCGGATTCGACGGCTTCGTCTTAATGGAGTGTCGACCATATTCTTTTGCTCTCAAAGGATCTGGACTAAACCGTAGAGACGGAGGAGTCTAGTCGGCAAAGGTTCATTAACCGGGGTTGGGATCAGGCGGCCGTCGGGCGGGCGGCGGCGGCCGGGGGGGTTCTTTTTTGTGTGGTTTGGTGGGTGAAATCAGCGTGACCGACAGACGTTGTAGTAATAATACACAATACGTACGTAGTGCAGACTCTCTCTCCCGGCGCCGATGCACGACGGCGCCCGCCGATTGATACCGCAGAAAAAGTAGAGACCTCGTCCATTATTGCCACACCGACCTCAACTTTGTTGGACTTCAGCACATCATTTCTCTAAATAGGTAGGGTCCGCTCATCGACCGAGCACGGGTGGCGCAGCCTTGAAGGTAAGAGGAGCAATAGACTGCGTTCCGAGGAAGAGCGCGAATACACGACACGACGAGATGATGACCGATGCCACCGCCACCGCCATCGCCCTGGACGAGGAGTATCATCATCTGCATCCGCATGCATTTCACCTGCAGTTACCTCGCCATCACAAGACCGAAGGGTGAGATCGTACACCTCAAAAGCACGTCAACATTATCTCTTTCCTCGTTTTTGTTATTTTTCGTCGTAAGGCGTTCAGCCAAAGCGACACGCTCTAGGCCGGTCGTTTTTTTCTTCACTATTGTGTCTATTGTATTGCTTTCTCCCCTCTAATCTCGTCTGTCATCGTTTGCATCGTTCTATCCGGACGCACAATCTTTTCCACACACTTTCAGCGGAATACCTTACGCAACCATTGACGCGCATCGCAAGGCACGTGCGATTGTAAAATTGGCGCAAGCGTTGGTCTTAAAGGAAGTCTTCTTCGTCGATCACGACGGATATGTTGGGGCGGAGGAAGATTGTGCAGCAGTGGCAGCATCAGATGAAGAAAATTACGATAATGAATATGACAACGACGATGACGAAGAGGATGGGGGTGACGTCGATCACGAGCCGTCGTCATTGCATCAACTATCCCTCCAGTGTCAACGACTATACTCTCAACTTACGAAATTATCCGAACTTCATTACAAGGGTGGTATCACTCAATCAGAGATTTGTGAAATGATTTTGAAGGTTTTGGGCTTGTTGTGTGCTACTGTGGAGATTATCGATGACGTCTGTTATGACGAGGAGAAGAAGCTAGATGCGGAAAGAGGGGTTGTTTCTTCGATGGAAACCGAACAGAAGCACAAGAGGAGGGCGGTTTTTCATTACGACAATGTTGGTCGCATCCTCGGCGGAGAAACTGGCACGGAGCAGCTGATATCTGCAAAGGTCCAAAGTTGTAGCAAATTTCTCTCTCACCCCTTTGCCCTGCCCCCCCCGGCACGTCAAGCGCTCCTGAACGTCGCACTTCATCTCGTGGGTGATAAGAAGGATACGCTTCGGGGGGTTAGCAACTCGGCAATCGTGATGTTAGATGATGATGGCAGTCGCCAGCGGCTAATGCTCTCCCATTGCGCTCTACTACGCATGCTCCTGCGTACGGCGCCCTATCTGGACGAACACGATCTCGACGTTCCCCCCAAGGAGGCGAATCGCACACGTAGCAGCGTGCTGAAGAAAAGTGTTAACTTGATTCGATCGTGCCGACGTTTCTTTGACCAGGGAGGCACTGTGGAGGACGATGCCGCCGGAAAAAGCGTGGGGGATAGAACAGCACGACAATTATGGTCTAGTCTGCGCAACGATCTGCAATACCATACGCATTCGAACTCATGTTTCCGCGCGCTCATATTGCTGTACCTCTTCCACCCGTCCAAGTGCTCCAGCGAGTATTACGGCGAGGTGTTGCCGCTGTGGATGGATTGCTGGCGAAACATCGATCGATGTCCCGAGTGGGATTACCTTTGGATGGTCATGTTCTCACGTGCCAGGAAACATGTCCCCATCAAAGATGCTACGAGTCGCGCCATCTGGTCGACGTTGCGCAAGCATCTGCTGTCGTCTTGCAAATATTGGCTACAAATCCCAGTGGGGGGGGTTAGTACCGACAAGTCGTTCCCTCACGCGAAATCTCCCGGGACGCGATCTTTCCCCGTTCGACTGAAGGCGATTGCGGGCATGGGAGGCCGATACGAAGAAGGAATGCAGTTTGTGGGAATGCTGACGAAGCTGTTGATGTTTTGCACAGCCTCGGCGGCCGGGGACGAGAGCAGTGCTTCAACCCCGTTGATCTCGGAGGGTGCATCCGACATTCTGCGCTTCCTATCGTTCATCAAGCCATATTATAACCCTTCCAACACCGGCTCTTGGACATTTCCACTCGGTGCTTTTTTGCACTACCTTTCGTACTCGTTGTGTGCGCGGGTGGGGGAAATGGCGGGTTGGAAGGTATTGAAAGGCGATCATTCAGATGTTGCACTCATGTTGTTGAAGGAGGAACCGTATTTGGAGTGCATAAATCTTACGTCTAATGAAATCGTGGGATTGTTGGATGGAATGTTGCCCTTGTGTCAGCAGGCACTCTACTCCAAAAACCCCACGGTCAGCCATTGCGGTGAAACGGCATTGTTCCACCTCGCCCAAATCGACCCTTATCGCGTGACACCACCATTACTCGACTTTTCATTGCGCGCCTTGGATGTTTCATCGGTCAATCTGAGTCACCAGGCCCCTGGGGCTTTGTCGATGTTATCCCGACTGCTTCAACCCGCGCTTCGAGCCCGGCCAAAAATTGTCCTATCGCGCATACCGGATATGTTGAAGTTGACTTTGGCGGGGATCGATGGTAATGATCAGAATAAGTCGTTGCTCACGTTGGTTTTTTATCGGAATTTAGTCATGTGGATTCCTGTCGGTGGGTCATGTACAATGCCAAGTGGGTTGGGCGAGCATGATTCATCGGTCTTGGATCGCGACGGAAATGATGGCACGAAACATGTTGGTAACCACTTGATGGAGGCGCGGTATAGCTTTGTCAACTCGGAGGAATACAAGGCTGCCATTGATGCTCTCTCACAAAGCTCAGTCTTGGTCTATCAGCAGCAAGAACAGGATGAAGATGAAACTTCATTGATGCAGGATGCCATGAACGCCATGTCGGATTGGTCACTAATGTTTCTTGATCGAATTTACGAACTTTAACGTGCTCCCGTCGATCAGGAAAAACTAGGCAAGGGACAAGGAGGCACTGGCATGCGCCACACCTCTCATGACGTTGCAATGGCGAAGAATTTTTCGCGAATCATGAAGGAAACACTAACCTATTTCTTCGCAGCGATGGATGAAAAAACGTATGAAGCGGCATTGCGCAGCGTGACTCGTTTCTTGCAGGAGGAAACTCTACCTTTTGCCGCCAAGGATGTTGCATTGCTCTGCCAAGCACTTTGCTCAACAAGGTTTGTCACCGGAGTAAATGACGAAGGTGGGATTGATAAAAGTCCAGGATTTGATGCACTCATACCCCTATTGACCGAAAATCTTGACCATAAATCGAGCAGATGTGCCATTTATCGTCTTCGATGTCTTGCAGGGGCCGTTCGGTTTGCTGGCTCGGCTGTGCTGAAGCACCGTGAGGCTCTCACATCAGCCATATCATTCGCTGTTTCAAGCTCGAATGATCGAGTACTATTCAAGACAGGGTGCAAGCTATTGCGACATGTGTTATCGTCACAATGTGAAGAATATCCGATTGCACAATGCTGTCACCCCATGAGGCTTGGTGAGAATGGGTATTCTCCTCTGTCTACCCTCGGAACGTCGGCCCTATTGCGTGGAGATAAAATCTTGTGGCATGTCCCAAGCGGCAAACAGCTTGACTTCTCTGTTGGCTTACTTTCGAAATTTGCTTTGAAGCGATGGATGGAATTAGGAACCCCCTCTATTGACGAAAAAAACAATGTTAATTTGCTACAGTGGCGACAAGCGCTTCGTATCATGCGGTACTCCCTTCGAGGATGCTCTGGCGTCCTATTAGACGAGGATCCCGAGCTTGTCCTGTTGCAATACGCTGAGATCTTTAGCCCCAGGGAAATGGCTACTGCGAAATTGATTAAATCCGTGTCCAATGAAACGAGGAAGGTATTGAAGGGTCTTCGGCCAACACTTAGTTTTAATCTTCTGAACATGATGTGCTTAATTGCGAAAGATACAATGGACTGCGAATCAAAAATATATGGGGATGACTGTGAAATTAGTGCCAAACAATACAAAAAGAATGAAACAGGATCCCTCAGCACCGATTCCAAGATTTTGAAGGAGGTCATTGAGCTGTCGGAACTCTTGCTAGCAAGGCGAGGCGCTCAATACAAATCGAGCAGTGGCAAGACAGTCTATCGAGGTCAGAAAGAAATTCTCACTGATTTTGCTCTTGCATCGGAGGCTGATTTTCTATCTTCGGTTCTGTCCCGATGCAATAATGATTTGCGTAACAAAATCAACCCTTCAACTTACAAGGACGGGGAGGACTCGGGGAAAACTGTCTCCCGTGCTCTTCTTGTTAGCAGAATTCACCTATCTAGTCAAGACTTGACCGCGAGCGCATCATCGCAAGTTCCTAGGCGGCTGTGGAAGTTAAGGGGTGGACTGAACACGGAGGAGCCAGCGAGCCTGTTCTCTTTGGATATTTCTTTGCAGACCTTGCAGAAAAGTTTTGCTAACGAAAGTGGTCGCTTCTTAAGCACTGAACAGACGCCCCTCAAAGTTTACGAGGCATTGATTGATGGTCTGTGTGCATTAGCATGCCACCCAAACATTAAAGTCCGGGGAGATGCCCTTAGAAATGTTGATTTTGCACTTACTCGCTATGGTTGGGTTGCCAAGCATAATAATCGCCCTGCACGACTTCTTGATGCAATTTCACTGAATGACGATGAGCAAAAAGGCGTACACGGCATACCCAGTTGCTCACAACTTGTAGAGCAAGTAAATTCTCAGGGCAAGCGATCTCGACTAGCAGAAGTAGTGAAAGGTGTGACAAAAGTTGTTGCATTGCCAAGGATCCTGAAGCAATTTTGCTGGGGAGAGGCCAACCGCTTTGAACTGGTTAAAGCACTATGTGGTACAAAAAAACTGTTGCAGCTGGTCCCACCGGAGGAGTGTCCCAAGCTTGTCCATTACGTCAACTCTATCTTTCTAGCCTATCGCTCGATGCTTTTCTCCCTACATCGTAGCACTGCGAAAGACCAGACGACACACGAGACCTGTTTAACTTATCTCCTTGGCATACTGCAGGAAGGTAACAAGGTTTCAATCAATCCAAACACGGAAGACAATGAAAGTGGCGTCATGCACTGGCGAGATCGTCTTGTTGCGGCTTGGTTTGTATTGATGTTCATTGATGAACGGGATTTGGTTGTAGGCGATCCTGTGATCGTGTCACAAATTTGGTCAGTGTGTTTCTCAATTATTGAAGACGAAGTGGGGCAACCGTTGCAACGCGTCATAATTGGACTGCTTGGTAGGCTTGTTTCTCTTTCGACTCTTAAGCCCACAACAAGCTTGAAGTGTCCCGATTTATGTGTCATGATGTGCACAGAAAAATTCTGCCGAGCCTTCGCCAATGCACTTGTCTTTGATCACCTCGAAGATAGTAGCGTAAGTGGTGGACATAGTGCTCAGTGGTCTAGTGGGATTGAAGAAATCATCCGCGATTCAACCTACAACACTGCACGTCGGACGTTATTTCCATTCAACCGAGTCAGTCAAAAGTCTCTTACATTCAAGCTCCATCACTCTCAATTGATCGAGGGCATTCTTGTAGCAATAGGCCACGGCAATGCCAAAGTAACGTCCAGCTTGTTGTTAGATCAGGCTAAAGAATTGGTTTCTTCGCCTCCAAGCGAAGATCAGAAAAATCAACAGTGTACCGCAGCGGAAATATTCGGTGGAGTTGGCAGGGCACTTATGCAGTACAGTAATACTCAAGATGAGAGGGATATCATTTGGGCGACGATTCTGCTTCCATTTCTTGACGAGGCTGTAGTTAAAATGCCTACAAACCTTTTAGGCGCGTTCCACGGTGAGTTGGCTTGGATTCCTGCTTTATTTTAGCCTACAACATATGGCATGCTAACTATTCATCGCTTTTGATTCCCAGATGCCTGTCGGTATGTTATCCATTACTCCCCCCCAAACTATTTCTTCCCACTTCTAAAGTGGTCTGTTGCCAAAGTGCAAAGCACTTTGTGGCAACATGAGGTCAATGAAGACGTAGATGACAGCAGTTGCGTCGGGTCGGCAATGGCTGACCGATTTGCTCTGCAGGGGAAGTGGCTGTTGATTTTTCAAGCAGTCCTCGTTGAGATAGACAATGAAGATGATCTTGGCGAAATCTGTAAAGAACCATTCTATGCTGCCATCTTCAAGGACAAGAACGATCCCAAGGTTGAATGTACTGCGATGTCTACAGAATTAGAATTCGGTCAATCTTGGAAGCACGTGAATGATTTTCTTACCCCTAGCCTCTTGAATGCTATCGGGCATCCATACGATAAGTGTAGAGATCACATTGCGTCGTGTCTGTTCAGGATTTGCTACTGCCACAGAAAATGCATCAACACCTACAAAGCCTTGGGGAGTGGAAGTGAGGCAAAAAATAGTGAAGATCCTGAAATCCAAATAATGAAGCAACTAACCAGCATCCGCGACTGTGACAAGTTTTCGTTCAAGGAAAAAATTAGGGCTTTGGGTACCGCGAGAAAGTTCGTCTCATGCTGTGTTCACTGGGGAGATGCTAAGCATCAGTATTCGGGTTTCATAATCCCGCTTCTACCTCTTGCGTTCGAATCGTTGCAGACTGTCGAAGGCAAAGTGACGCCCGAAGATCGTGTCATCGAAGCTGAATTAGTGAAGGGATACCGTTACGCCATAGCTGACATCAGTTCGTCGTGTGTTATCAAATATGGAGTCTCTCATGACATAACACGAGTCCTCAATATTTTGAAGGTGATGTCTTGTCATGATTTCTGGCAGATACGGCAGGCCAGTGCCCACTTCCTGCGAAACTTTCAAGGTGCGCATAAATTCTTATTTACCGCAGATCAGGAAAAATTGTCTTTGTCGATTGCAGTATCTCTCCTGGCAGATGATCGGCGAGAGGTGTCCAGCGCAGCAACGTCAACCCTTACTGGTATTCTTGCCATGCTTCCGCAAGCTGCCTTGGAGGAGCTTGTCTCAAAATATATCTCAATCGCAAATAAGGTACGTCGTAAGATCTTTTCTTGTAGTACAATCGCGTTCAATTATGATAACGAACAATGCCAATACCAAATTTGAACTTAGTCTCTGAAGAAGAAGACTGGCAAAAGTGCACCAGCGGCGGATATGTCACTCGAAGAAAACGAAATAAAAGCGGCCGCGGAGAAGGGACGTGCCACCAGGCAGCAAAAATCTGTCTTCGTGCTCTCAGCTGTTGTCATGGGTAGACCGTATGACACTCCTCCATACATCCCAGAAGCTCTAGCTGCCTTGTCGAAACACTCTTTCGAGAAGAAGGCGCCGTTGAGCGTACGCGAGGTTGTCAAAATGGTGTGCTCGGAGTTCAAGCGTACTCACACTGATAATTGGGAAGCACATAAGAAGCTGTTTACACAGGAGCAGCTCGACGCACTGGATGATGTTGTGAGCACCCCTCATTATTATGCTTAGTTTAAGTTGACGATTCCGATTAAGCATTGCAATCCGGCTCTTCTAAACAAGAATCTAACCCTAGAGGAACACCCCTGCTGAGTAATCCATTCTTTGTCGAGTGGTACTATATTTTTATTCATGGTTCAGTAAGTACCATCCCATTCCACATGACGGCGCATCTTGTAATTCCTGTCCTGGCGCAGCTTTCTGCCCTTGTCTACTGCCACCTTCACCCCAAGGCCAAGTTCTTTTTGCATGAATGAATCAAAGAGCGGGCCGTTGCTTATGGGTGGCGCTGGTGGCGGCGCATCGCTCCCATCATCAACCTCGATGCCTATATCGTAGCCACCCAAGCTCATCATCGCCTTCACGACCTCTTCGTCCATGACCCCCTCCTCGACGCACCCCTTATGGTACAGAGCGAACGCCATGTTCCCTCGCGACAGACTGGGAGGGATGCAATTCCCGATCGTCCGTATCACGTACGCGTACGTCGCCGAATTCCTCCCTGAGACGACGTCGTTCGCACGTTTGCCCTTGACATTGCCGTCTAACAAACGCGCCTGTCTCCTCAACGCCGAGCGAGAGGTGGCCATCTTCGTGGAGTTCCTCAGCGTGCGCAACGTGAGGGCGGAGCACTCGTACATTCGCGAGTACGTCGAGAGCGCCGCGTCGATGGCGACATCGCGCAGGCGCTCCCGTTCCCTCCTCGCCACGTCCGCGGCGATGCCGACGGACTCCTTGGTGGAATTGCCGACGGACTCCTTGGTGGAATTGCCGACGCTCCCCCCCAGGATCCTGGCGTTCTCCACCGCCTCGGCGTACGCAATCGGGTCGAAGTTGGCCGCGACACGCAGGACGGCATTGAACGTCATGGGGGTGGGACACGTCCGGACGTCGAAATTTCCGTACGGAGATGCGTCCGCCCTCGTCGCGAGGGAACCCGCGCCGGTCCCGGCCCCGACGCCGATGCCCCTTCCGATGCCGCCCATGGGCGAGCCGAGTCCTCCCCCCGCGCCGCCGACGTCCCCCCCGTCCATCCAGTGACGGTGTAAAACCGCGTCCAGCATGGACTTGGCCAGTTCCGGCGGCGATCCAGAATCCTCGGGCATCAGATAGACCAGGTCGACGAGGGCGGCGTTCTTGCCGGCGAGATAATGCTCGTGACAGAGACACGCCAGTGCGTCCAAGACCAAGTCGTGCATGTGGGTGGTAACGCCCGGATCGGCGCCGAATTGGTACTTTTCCGGGTCGCCCGTCGGGATCGTCGCGGCGTCCCCGTCCTCGTCCCCTCCCCCGTCGACGTCGGAAGGACGGCCCTTCGCCCCCAACCCCCCCGGTCCCGATGCAGTCGTATTCATTATCCCGACCTTGACCATGTTCTTGTTCACCGATTCGGCCCACCTCTCGAACGACTCGTCGGCGTCTCGCTCGTCCGATTCTCTCCCCTCGTCGTCGCTGTCCGACGACGAATCGCTGTCGCTGCTGCTGCTGCCTCTGGCATCCCCCGCATCGTCCGAAGCCGCCGCCGCCGACGGATCCAGAACCTGACTCCGAACGCGCGTCCTCAGCTCGACGTAGGTCTCGCCCTCCCTGGACATGCGCTCGAGGAGGTCCAGCATGGCGCGGAAGCACTCCTCCTTCCCCAACGGCGGTCCCCCCCCCCCCCCCCCCCCCCACCCCCCCCCCCCCCCCCCCCCCCCCCTCGCCCCCCCCCCCCCCCCCCCCCCCCCCCTCCTCCTCCTTTCCCCCCGTCCCCCTAACCTCGATCCCGTCGTCTTCCTCGCCCTCGTACGTCATGGTCCCGCGAGCGATGCACCTTGCGACGTACGACCCCCCCGACACGCCCGCGTTCAGACCCCTCATGACGTACTCCGCCCGCTGCACCGCGGCGTCGGAGGCGTAGTAGGCGTCGGCGATCTCCTCCTCGACGCTCCTGAGGATCCCGCCCGCGGCGGGCTTGCCGTAGGCGATGAGTGATCCGAGGGGCGCGTCGAAGATCGACTCCACCTCGCGTCGGAGGAGGGATGGAGGACAGACCGGCGGGGGAAGGGAGCGGGAGTGCCTGGTGGGGAGGAGGGGGCGGGAGGACGACGACGGGGTCCCGGACCCTACCCCGGCGGGGGGTGGAGGTCGACGTCGACGCGTGCCGACGACGTCGTCGTCTTCTTCGTCTTCGTCGGTGTCGTCTCCCGGATCCCGGGCCGCGGAGGATATGGACCTGGTGGCATCGTCCTCGCGTCGTCGCGTCGTCGTCGATCGCCACGACGACGACGACGACGACGACGAGGAGCCGACGACGGACGGGCGGTAAAGCGCCCCCCCCTGGCGCGGACGGCCGCGACGCAGGAGCGACGATCCCGCCGCGGGCATGCGCCTCATGAGGATCGACGCTCGGGACATCGCTAAACGAGAGTTGATGATCCGATTTGTGGTGTGAGGATAAAAAAATCAAAGCAATCCCTGCCTACCTATCTATGCTGAGACACAGCATATGCTTTTTTAGTAGAGTAGTTAGATATATAGAGTACCATAGTACGATAGGCATCGTCGTATCTACCATAGACCGGAGTTGAAGCACCAGCTAATGTTTTAGGATGCGACAGCTAAATCGTTCGGAATCTCTTGTTCCCCAAATCGTAAAAAGNATGTAATCCCAACATAATTTTCCTGTTTGCACAATTAGCCGCAGCCAATACTCTACGATAATGCTTCTGAATGATCGTCGCAGATTCATTTTCTACAGATAACACTCTTGCCTTCTCCTGCTCTTCCAGCTGTTCATTCCTTTTTTTTGCGAGCAGCTCCGCTTTTAGTTTGCCGACATAACAACGAAATATGCTTTGAATCAATATGGCCGACATATGTCGCACTTTTTCAACATAAATAGCATACAGCCGTTGTCTCTCCTTCAAAGCAGTCTTACAGCGAGCAGCACACTGTATTCGCACGGCCATACAGTGATCTCTGAGTTTGCGTCGACGTTCTGCTTCTTTGAAAGCAAACTTGGACCGCGCAATACGTTGCATTTCGACTGCGGCGGAGAATCTCGCAAAGGCAATAGCCGTCATCCGAACATTGTCCAAACGAGTTCTCACTAGAAATCTACGCGCTAGCCGTTGCAAATGTGGGACAGCCAATTCAAATGTACTTTGGATCATTATTGCCAGTTCTGCCCTAGCTCTCGAAAGCTGAAGACTCAACTCAACTTTTCTCGTGGCGATCAAAGGGAGCAGTGTCCTTGCGTCTATACGCTGCCACACCTGGCTCACTAAATCTATGTCCATCATCAACGACTCCTCCATGACACTGAGTTCAGGTAGGGACTTAGCTTTATCGGAAAAGAAGACGAGTGCGTCACGAGTTTCTCCTTTTTGTTCAACTAATACCCTGTTGAATTCAGCTAATTTCTCGGTTGCCTCACGTTCTGCGGTATCGCATCGTTCGAACTCATGATCTATTCCTTGGATGATGCGCACATATTCCTGCCGTTGCCTCCTCACCCCAGGGGTAATAAGTCGTAGATAGGAAAATTCTGGTCTGATATTTGGCTTCGGACTTTGACACTTCATACAGCTCTTGTTTTGGGGCCCATTGGGGTGAAGACATTCCACTTGATCACAACCAGAAGAGGTGGTCTTCGCATGACAGCGCCAACCGCCACATGAATAGCCTTGAGGCAGTGCAGTGATAACAATTACTTCGGTACCTTGTGTGACAGCATCAATGTAAGATGCATCATCTTCTCTTCGAGATGGGTGGAGGGATTCAAACCTACGACACAGAGTCTCTCTGGCTGCTGCCATTTCCAGGGTAGGTGGTAGGACAAGTATTTTGCTTCGCTGGACGAAGAATTTCAGCCTGCCTTTCGATTCCCCGCTCCTCATCCCCAGCATCGTTCTGCGCCGTGCATCACTCAAGATGGGATTTAGGATGGCCGTTTTCCGAGCGAGGATAGTTCTTCGTTGAACGACAGCATCCTTCGAGGACATCTCCTTCGTGTGACCCCGGTTTTCTTCGTCCGAATCTGAAGAAGATCCTATTGATTCC
Organism: Stephanodiscus triporus; assembly: GCA_036939755.1. Taxonomy (NCBI): domain Eukaryota; phylum Bacillariophyta; class Thalassiosirophyceae; order Thalassiosirales; family Thalassiosiraceae; genus Stephanodiscus; species Stephanodiscus triporus. The sequence continues at coordinate 27,876 of JALLAZ010000056.1, forward strand.
GGCATTGTGTCTATGTCGAAGGCATCAATTGGTTTTGACGATGGAGCCCAACTGTTCGGGGGAGGGAGTCACGGTTGGTTATTCTTTAGTTGAGAGGGGGAACCCAATTTCAGAGGGGGGGAAACGCTGTTTTTGGATGAGAACGGTTGTTTTGCTTGTTCACGTCGGACTGTGCGGAGATTTTCGGGCTAGACAGATTTTTGAAAATTTAAATCCTTTCACATTCTGAACGCGACCACCACTTTCACAGAGTATCCAATCCAAAGGATGGCCACTCTTGATGACGACGCCAAACCCTCCGCCAAGGAGCGACGTTTGACGATGCTTTCAAGACTTTGTTAAAAAAGCTGAAGTCAGAAGGCACGCTGAAAGAACGAGTGGTTCCAAATACAGACGAAGTAATCCCTAGACTACTCACGGATAAAAAAGTTTTCGACCTTCTTGCGCGCGCGTTTTTGCTGTTATTTACACTGGGGTTGAGGGAAATAGTGTGGGCGATATGGTACTCACTTGGGCGTAGATCTACTGTGTGTGAGTTTTTGACGTGAATGGATCTTT
>JALLAZ010000057.1:0-28032 GCA_036939755.1 Stephanodiscus triporus
ACCAGATGTTTCATGACCCTCATATGCTGTGGATAGGTGCATGGATCCACCATCAAGGCAGTCTCCATTTTAAGAAATTTAAGGTGGTGGCATGAAGGTGCGTCTTGTTCTAGCTGCAGGGGGGCAAGATGAGGCATGCTCCCTAGTTTGAGGTGCAGGATGGGGAAGGGAGGGCGCGGGCAATAGGAGGGTTGTGGGTGGAGAAGCGAGTGGAGGTCGTGGGCGGTGAGAAGATAGGGGAGGCGGGCCAGAGTGAAGACGAGGGCGCAAGGGGAGGGGCGCGCAAGAGAGTAGGGCGGTGTTGACCGGGGGGGTCGTTGTGTTTTGGGGGATGCGATGGGCGGAAGAGGGGGGAATGCAGTGCAGATGACAAGGTCAAAGGCCGCAGTGTTTGAGGAGGATGAACAAGCAACAATCAACATTATTAGAGTGAAAGAGTGCAGGGGGAGGGGCACGAGAGGGAGAAGAGGCGGTGAGAGGGAGGGCGTGAGCATGAGGAGGGGCGCTGGTAGAGAAGAGAGGGGGGGGGTGGGGGAAGAGAAGAGAGGGGTGCACCAGAGAGAAGAAGGCACAATGGGAGGGTTAGGGCAACAAAGAGGAAGTCAATGTCGTCTGTTGGAGGATGATGGTGGAGGCGGCTCCGACAGCAGAGGCAGCTCCGACAAAGAGGAGGAGGTGATGACGACCGGATGATGGACTACGGACGACAACGACAACGACAACATCAACAACAACACAACAATCAAACGTTGCAAGGGAGAGGGAGGAGAAAGACGGCATCAACCTTGTTGATAGCCCCCCTCCGCACGCGCGCCTCTTCTCCCAACATTCGTCCAAAGGCACATGATGCCTGTCTTGCGGAGGCAGGTGGGATGATGACCGCCAGAGGAGAAAGGGAGTAGATGGTGAGGACGATGCAGCAAGAGGCGGAGGTGCCGGTGGACGGGAGGCGTCGGCGCGACAAGAGGCAACACAACAACCAGCCATACAAGAGGCGCAAGAGGGGCATGGCAAGAGGCGGTGGGGGTCGATAGTGAAAAGACACAACAATCAGATCGAGAGGCGGAGGAGCAGCCGCGGGCATCATTGCCACGATGATGATTGCAGAGACGACACAGACGATGACCACGAACATGTGGCAGGAGGGCAAGGTGCAAGCCTCGTCATTGATGCCGCTTGGCGCAGTGGTGGTGGAGGAGGAGAGGAGGAGGATTGCAAAGATGTTTCAAGGAGTAGGAGGTGGTGGATGAGGGGGGGGAGGAGGAATATAATGGGGGCGCCCTAAATTTATAGTAGTAATTCCTACGTAGATTATACTCGTTCTCGTTCCTACGGTGTCCGCCGCTCGTCGTAGCCCCAACGGCCCACTTAGAGTTGGAACCATGCCCCAATATTTTAGGGGCATCTTCCATTCATGCATGGAAACATTGCCCATGCTTTTTATGTCCCATATACATTTAGTTTCAAAATTCTAAACAGTAGTAAAAACACTAGATAAATAGGGTGTTTTGTTAGTTAACACGGTGATGCAATGGTAAGCCATATAACTATGGCTGTGGGTGGAATTTTCCAACCAACTTATACATGTGAGGTCATACAGTATATATAAACATGATACAACTCTAAAAATGGCATTTGGAGCAAATTTTATTTTGGCCAATTTTAATACCGGACCCCCTATTAGAATTAGTGGCCGTAGGCCACAAAGTGGTGGTGTCTGTCTTGGTGGAGTTGGTTGAGTGCTGAGTCATCTCCACCACCAAGGAGAAGGTCGTGGTACCAGCCAACGATAACATCAAAGTTGGATGAAAGATGAAGTGTAAGAGGAGTTAGTTTGGTGACAGAGATTGTTTTAGAGTATGTTCCGATGTAGATTGTACCAGCAACCCTCCAGGTCAGCCTGGCATGAGCCAGTTGTGTTGCTGTGTGGTTGAATCAACCTGCTCCTTTCTCTGCACAGGAAATGGAAAGAAATACTGTCCAACTCTTTGGAAGAAAAATTTTTTGTTGGCAAGTTTCGGGGAGGAGGAGCCGAAAAATCTGGGGACAAAGAAATAAATACTGATTCCTCTGAAGGATAGTAAGTCCGCATTTTATTCCACGAAGAAGAGCTGCTCTCTAAACTGCCCTTACACGATATCTACTCGCTACCTCCTCAACTGCCCTCTTCTCTTTCGTGAAACCTTTCTTGGCAAGACCGCAACTCAAAACCCGGGAGAAATAATGATCTAACGACAGCACTTTCAGTTCTATTTGCTCGAGGCTACGCTCATAAAAACAATGAAGTTGGTAATTGTAACATTCACCATTACCGCAGCTGCCGTCGGCGGCGCATTCTCAAAACTTGATGGCGCAAACGACGATATCGGGCCGGAACACCGAAAGCTACAAACTGATTTGCTAACGCTAATTCCTACCTTGTCTCCAAGCTTCTATCCAACATACTACATAAACAATGCCGACACCGATCCGGTCTCAAGCCTCCGTCCCTCGACGAATCCCACCGCTAGGCCCACGATGCCTTGCACTAGGTCATTCACCGTAGCAATGTATGACTCTATCGAAGAAGATATTGCAACATTGACGAGAGATATCGAAGATGAAGAAGATCGAACCCACTTCTTAGGAGGAATAGTTAGACTTGCTGCGCATGACTTTATGGATTTCGACCCAAGCAGCTTCGCACCTATGGGCTCAGATGGCTGCTTCGATCCAGATCACCCGAGGAACGCTGGATTGGACGATATTTGGTGCGACGATGACTGCCCCTTGACTGTGCTGCATCGAACAAAGTACTCTCATATCTCAAGAGCGGATTTTTGGGTGGTATGCGCAAACGCAGTCATTTATCAAACTTCAGTTGACAATGCTCTGGACATGAGGGACACATTTCGATGGGGAAGGAAAGATAGAGATTCGTGCATAGGATCTGGCCAGCGTCTTCCAAGGCCATCAGGATGCCAACAGATAGAAGCAGTGTTTTTGAGGAAGATGGGTTTAAGTTGGAGAGAAGCGGTCGCATTGCTTGGCGCGCACACTCTTGGAAGAGGAGACAGAGACGTGAGTTCATCGCACATTCGACATGCTTTTCTACGTGTGTTGCCTTAATTCATGCACTCTATCCGTTGACATAATGAATTATTCATCTAGTTTTCGGGCCATCATGGTACCTGGAAAGACAGCAATGAAGATGCTCAGGTAAGATAGGCTATTCGCCGGCAAGAACAAAGCTAAGAGCAAACCAACGCGTGCGTCACTGACATCATTTATATTTATTCCACTTTTGAATCCGAAGGTGTTCGACAAGCAATACTTTGTGGAACTGTCTACAAATGCCTGGCGGATGAGAAATGTCGGTGGGCCAGATAATGGGGGTGCTCCTCAAGATTGGACGACAGGAAGAAGTGGCGATCAAATGATGCTAAATACTGATGTATGTCTTTTGTATGACATCGATGAAAACGTAGACACTGGTACTCCCTGTTGCGCTGTAACTGATAGCACTTTCCCTGAGGGCGAAAACCAATGCATCGAACAAGAAGCAGCAAGCCGCAGATGCTCAAGATATTCACAAAACGATTCCAGGAGAGCTGCTGGGCGGGCAGTAATAGAATATGGTGATGGCGATGACAACAGTAACTTTTACAGCGCTTTTAGGGAGGCATGGACAAAAGCTACCACTCTTGGCCATAGCAACTTGTCTCCTTTGGAATGGCCTTGTGATTCAGAATACTGGTGATAAGCGAAGTGTGTTTGACCGATTGTTGCCGGACTCATCCATGATTTCTTGCTTGAGAAATATTGATCTGTCATATATGTTTGTCTCTAGTTTGATTAATAAGAAGTAGGTCTATATTTGTTGCGTGGCGAGTCATAATTGAGTAGTAGAGAGTAAACTGTCTAGAGTATCGTTTGAGATGCTAACCCACTAAGAACACATCAAGGCGAGGGGTCGAATTTGCTGGTCTTATTGAGTTATTCTCTCTCTGTGTGTGTGTGTGGGTGTGTGTCTCACACAAAAATCTCTCTCTCATCGGTTAATAAGAATGTCTTTATCAAGCGGCCATCCTACCCGCCCGCTCCACCCTCTCGACCAGCTCGTCGCCGAGCCTCTTCTCCTTCATGAATTCCCTCATGTAAACGATCGGCTCGGTGCCAAGTTCGATGGCGTCCTTCCCGTCGATGTATTTCCCCGCCAGCCGATTCGGCGGCATGTGCCTAGACAGCCGCAGCTCGTCCCTTGCATTCGACGTCGTCGACGAGCGCTGCCTCCCGATCATGTCGACGATGTCGCGAACTGCGTCGAGGTCGTTCATCTTCATGAAGGGGCAGGTGGCGCACCCGCCGGCGGCGGAACACCCCTCCCCCCCGGCCGAGCCTGGAACCACCCCCAACGACGTCGTGGTTGTGGTCGTCGCGGACGTCGACGAGGAGCGTCCTTCCCCGTCGTGGTCGTCTACCCCCATGACGGCCTCGGACGAGACCGGGAACACGATCTCCGCCTCGACGTCACGACACGACCTCGAGTCGAGTATGTCCTGTACGCTCCGCACGATGGACGTGACCATGCCCGCCTCGGTCCCGAGAATGAATTTCAGCCGCCTCTTCTTTCCGTCGCCCCCCTCCCCCCCCCCTCCCCTCCCCTCGGCGGCGGCCTCCTCGACCTTGCGCTCGATGAAGTTCAGTATGTTGCTCGTGCTCCCGACCACGCCCATGTCGTCGAGGCTCCTACGCAGCGCGACCTGGAACATCTCCCCGGGAACCTCGAGGTGGGCCGTGACGTACGCGTCCGGATAATCCCGCTCGACGGCCTCGACGACCGACGTTCCGAACATGTGATGCACGACGCAGTTGCCGTGGGGGTACACGAGTATGTTATCCCGCAGCGCGCGCACGGTCGACCTGTCGTGGAGGGGATGGAGATCGGAGCGTATCCTATCGTCGGACCAGCCGGAGGATAGGACGCCGTCGAGGAGCGAGATCAGGTTCTCGCCCATGTACGTGTCCGGCCCGTAGCACACGCGTAGGTCGTCCGGCCCGAGCTGCGCGCTCGCCTGCAATATCGTCTGCAGGACGTTGCTCGACGTGCATGTGATCGTAGGCATGATGCTCGAGCTTACGGCCTTCGTCTCGAGGGACGTGTTGATGTACACGACGTGGAGCGACTTCTTCCCGATCGACGCCCCGTCGCGCACGCACCTCTCGAGCCACGCGCGGTATCCGTCCGACTCGGCGCTCTCGGCGAGGCTGCACCCGATCCGACCGACCGACGCCCGGTACACCGGCACGTCGGGATGGCCGTTCCGTCCCATGATCGCGGATACCGACTCGGACATGAAGTCGACGCCAAGGCATATGATCGCGGACGCGGAGTTTTCCGCGCACATGCGCACGGCGTCGTCTCCCATCCTGAGCGAGTCGGCGATGGCGACCAGGGGATATTCCGGAACGGACCGTCCTACGCCCACGACGCCGCCGCCGTTTCCGCGCGAGAGCATGTCCATCTGCCGTCGCCTCACGGCGTGGAGCACGCCCTGCAACTCCACGTCCATGTAGTAGTGCGCGACGATGCCCACATTCAGCTCGACGAGCCTATCCAGGAGGTCCTCGACGACGTCGTCGGGAGGATCGAGGAAGGCGGCCTGGGCGGACGCGAACGATCCCAGCGGGGTCAGGCTTCGATTTGGCCCTATGACGAGGGAGGGGAAGGCCGACACCTGCTGCGCGTGCGGGGCCGTGGGGAGCGGCGACGGGATCGACGGCGGGGGCGTCGTCGTCGGGGCGCGTGCGAACGCGGACGACGACGACGTCGCAGCGGACGCGCAGCTCTTGCTGAGGTTGTGCAGACGTCTGACGTCGCCGACGTAGGAGCTCCATCGGACGCCCGCGCTCGAGGTGGCGCGGCAACATATCCGATGGACGGGCGTGTGACGCAGGTTGTTCATCATTTGTATCGTATGCTATTGCAACGTTGTGACAACAAGGAGCGGGTGGGCGGCGGGCGGGGGGTTAAACCGAATGGGAGATTGCCGATTACTTCACTGAGTCGGGACTTGCTTTCGGATGGATGGAGCAGTTGCGTGTGGTGACGATGATAATAATATATTATTATGAAAGGTCTGCAGTGTGCGTTGATGCTCGTGTTGGACGATGATGGATGTGCGCTATGGACCAAAACGTCGCCATTCCACGGACGGAGGAAGTGATGCCGGCGGATGCGATGGCATCGGGCACCATACTAGATACACATACGATATCATACGAAGGATATTTGCAGTGAACAAAGAAAAACAGAACGGTGTCAAACGACACTTCCCGCCACAATAGGTGGTCAGGGATTTCTCCGTCTGGCCAGCCCACAAATCTTGCACGTAGGTAGGTTAAGTACCTACTCTACTACTCTAGACACAGAGCGAGATTTTCGGCAACTCCTTTCTCACGCTCGGAGGCGGCGCACTCTCCTGCATACATGATGGCCAAAGGGGGCGGAGCTTCATCCGAAGGTCCGTGGCTGTTGATTTGGGGATCGTGTGCGAACTATTCCGCATGTTGTATGCGGTAAAGAATGAAAACAAGCCCATGCATCGACATTTACTCATATTCCAAACGTGCAATTGCCACCAATAGCACACCATCCCATCTCGGCAGCTGATCGAAAAATGGGGGTCCAGATACAAACTACCAATGATGACATTGAATTTACTCTGACGAATCCTCCGAACGAAGTAGACGAGGAATGCAATGGAGTAGCTGTAAATGCCATCATAAATCGTCGTGATGGCAGTCCTTGGGAGACACCGTCGCTGCCAGATATCTCGTCGGCGAATTCGATCCTGACCGAGGCGCTGTCGTTGGAGAAGTCGCCATCGATCTTGACCGAGGCGCTGTCGATGGAGAATTCGATCTATAACGAGGCGGCCAACGGGATCCAGCAGCAAGACCACCATCCCCCATCGACTCCCGCGCAAAATGACGGGATCAAAGAGCAGGAGCGCCCCCCATTGGATCCCACGCTTGATGAAGACGACGTCGACGAGTTCGAGATCGGCCGGGATAACACCGACGAATTTGAGTACATACGTTATAAAATGTCGCCGTCGTTCTCTCAACGCGGTCTAGAGCTCACTACTTCGGATAAGTTTCCCAGCTGGGACTATAAGACCGCCGAGGCGGAACGTAGACGACTACTGCGCAAGTTGGAAAAAGAAATGAACGATGAAAGCATCCTCAGCAGCCTTGGCATCAAAGAGGATAAGAGCTTCGACACGGCTTCGGAGAGTAGTGAGGATCCCAGTATCTATTCTGATAACGGTTCCACAGCCTTTTACACTGAGACCTCTACGGCCTTTGACAATGATGCTAGTCAGTGGTGTACAAAAATGGGAGGAGGGAGAGGTGGCAAGAGACGCGCTTCGTTGAAAGGATATGATACAAACAAGTCGATGTCCTTCTACGAATGCGAGGAAGATTACGATCTGCAAGAATGCTGTCTGACCGATGTCTGTATGTCATTGATAACGGGCGATTACAAAGTGGAGCTCGAAGATGTAAACAAGGAGACCGACCAACGCGCTCAAAGTAATGAGATTAGTTGGCATTCAGGAGAGGAGCAAATCGGAAAAAACTGTAATGCTTACAGCAAGGGTAGTCGGAGGTCAAAGATCGAAGGGATCCTTGAGGATGATAGCAGTGATATTTCATTGATCTTGGGGCATTACAATAAAAATGAAATCAAGCAGAGCAACCAATGTGATCGAAGTAATGATGTTACTTGGGTTAAAGTAGAGGACGAAAGAGGAGCAGGGATCCTCGTGGATGACGTCAGTCGTAGTGGTAGCTATGGTAGTCAAAATTCAAAAAGAGGTCTAACGGTTAAGGAACGGTTGCTGTCTCGGAAAGATGGCACGAAATCAAATGAGAGTGATTTAACTGATGTTGCCCAGGGCAACCAACGTGCTCGAAGTTATGAGAAGAATCGGCATAAGGAAGATGAGGAAGTGGGAGAAGAAATCCACGAGGACGGCTTCGTTAGTGGTGACTTTAAGGGTAGTCGAAAGCCAAAGAGCGGAGATATTTCATTGATCTTTAGCGATAGCAGAGTGAAAGTCGACGAGGAAAACGACCAGAGCATCCAACGTGCTCAAAATTACAAAAACGATATGAGTCAGCATAAAAAAGAGAAGGAAATGGGAAAAGAGATCATTGTGAATGACATCAGTAGTGGTGGCAGCAAGGGTACTCCAAAGTTGACGAGCGGATTAACGCCGAAGGAACGATTGTTGTCTCTACCAAGTGACAAAAAGCTAGACGAGGGCGATCGAACTGCCGCCTCTATCACTCCTTTTGTCGCTCCAGCCAGCGAAGACGAAATATGCGCAATTAGTACATCACGAAAACAGGAAGACGATTCTGCCGTTCGTCCATGTGTTCGAGAGTGCGATGGAGTGTTGAGTGTCAGTCATGAAAACATTGAAGTTCATAGAAGCAATGAGACGGACCACATTGGTTTGGAAAGCAATTTACTTGGGCCATTGGCTGCTTTAAATATCATGGGGATGAAGAAGAAATATGATCTCAATTCAAAAGCGCCGAAGCCACGGTTGGAAATACAGGAACAAAGCAAAGATATGTCAGTGGAGTCATATCCCCTCTCCGTTGCTACCAATCTCGCCTTTGCTGCTTCTAATGACGTTAAGGTCGACAATGTGATGGACTGCTTGTCATTGAATATTCCTTTTCTTAATCAGCTGGTTGCGCTAATTTGGAATGATACTGAAAAAGACTTGATCATGGATAAAGCAAATTTGGATGGCATTGTTCCGGGTGATCTTGACGCGAGCGATGCGGATTCAACCAATCCCAAAGATGACCGTATAAGCCAACGCTCGAGGAGTGGGATGACGGTGAAGAAACAGTTGGTTACTATAGGAGGAAGCGGGAAAAAGTTAAATGGTGCAGACCCAACTACTGTTGACGCTCGTGTTTCCCCTGTCTTTGTCACTTCCACCGGGGCTCCAGCCCTGGAGGACTCGATGAGTGCTATCCTCAAATTCCAGAAAGACGAAGAAAAGGGGGAGGAGATTAGAGAGAAGATCATTGCGGATGACATCCATATTGGTGTTGTCATGGCTACTCCAAAGTCGAAGACTGGGTTATCATGTAAGGAACGGTTGTTGTCTATACGAGGTGGCAAGAAGTCAGATCTGGGAGATCTATCTGCTATTTCTCATGTCACTGCTACGGCCGCTTCAGCCCTGGACGGTGTTAGTAAGGATACTCGAAAGCGCAAAATAATTGAACCGAACTCTCATGGTCTCATTCAGGGTGAAAATGTAACGATGAACAAGTCTAATTCTGCCAGTCAAGAAAAGTCGTCGATGGTAAAAAGCAATGAATCATTCTTCGTCAGTGCCCTGAAGTTTACAAGGACACCAAAGGCGTCTAATAAAGCTCAATTAGAAAAAAAATCGCATCACAATAGGGCAACCCCCAGCTTCATCAAGTGGAAATCTTTGAGCCGGATCAAGAGCACCAAGACAGGCGAAAGTGGTGTTAGCGGTGTAACACCGAAAAAAAGGAGTTGGATGGAATACATTGATGCAAGTTCGGGTAAACCATATTATTCCAATGGAATGATTACCACTTGGGATAGGCCTGCCAATGTTGAGATTTCTGTTTCACCATCAATTACGCCCAAAATACCCACTTTGAGTAATCGGAGAAAATCTGCGTCACCAGCAAGTACACCAATAACACCCATCTTGAGGAATTCATTTGCTGTGACAGCGTCGACGCCACCCCATATGGGAGAGCCGCTTCCGCAGCTGAAACCGCATGATCCAATCGCCTCCATTCAGGATACTCCCAACCATTTACAAAAGGAGGAGAAAGAAATGATTCTAGAAGACCACCTAGCAGCAAATGCCTCTACATCTGATGTGAATGTTGATAGACCCAACAGAATCGGAAGAGCGAGCTCCAAAATGCCACAATGGCGACGGTGACGATGACGAAGAAGAAGGTATGGAGTATATCCATCCCTACTCCGGCAACAGGTATTATTCCAATTGAGTTACTTCGACGTGGACGAACCCGATTAAATTTATTCCCTCAAAACCAGCACGATCAGTCACTTCTACGTGGACGAAATCGATAACCTGTATTCCCTCAAAACCAACATCATCCGTTGAGGTGAAGGGAGGAGTAAACCAATCCGAAATCCGAAAAGCAGTGTTATTTCAATCTACAACTAAGTACTGGGACAAACCATCTAAGTTGAGCAATAGTTTTCGTTAGTTGAAGAACTGTTACATGTTTGAATACAGATGGTTGGTGCGTGTTGTCTACAAAAGTGAATTATTACATGCTTTTGTTCAATGAACGGGCAATGTGATGTGGGAGAACAAATAAGGTTACCAAATCAAGTATTCGGATGCAGACCGAACAAAGTGACGTGCACTGCATTAATTAATTGCTGGCGGAGGAGTGAACGGGTCGAGGCAGGCGAAGAAGCCGAAAAAATCCTCTTTATGATGGAAGAAAGATCCGAAGAGGGTGATGGGGAGATGAAGCCAGATGCGTTCGTGTATGCGTGGGCTCTTTATTGTTGATTGTTTCCAATATCACGCACGAGGCAGGGAAAATATCTGGTGCTACAGAGTTTTTCTTTTGCTTTGCTTTGCTTTGCTTTGCTTTGCTTTGCTTTGCTTTGCTTTGCTTTGGCTTTGTGTCACCAATAAAAATTTCAAAATTAAAAATTAACAAGCATTACCCACTAGCCAACCAACGACTGCTTTACCCACTAGCCAACCAAAGGAACACTTCGATTGTGCTCTTAGTTCTGGGAGCCATATTGTGATAAACAATGGAAGAAAGCAACCTTTGCTTTGCTCTCTAAATGCAATAATTGAAACCTTATTTGGTGTACTAAATGAAGAGACTTCATCGTCAAATTACACGTACATGTTGAATGAAATGTCCAAATTATTCTTCAGGGAGAGGCAAGACGGTTGTCAGCCGAATATCTTTGGCCTGGCTAGGCTCCACCCATTTACAATAATTTAAATGACAAAAATGTCTCTATGTCTTTGACCTGTGTTTTTGTTTGGATGCTGACAGAGGAAAGAGAGAGCGGGACTGGCTGAACGAAAATTTTAAATGGGCTTATATTTAAATCTGTGGGGGGAGGAAAACGAGACCGAAGTCTATTTCCACCTCGCTTTTCGATTGCATCGGACAAGAGACCAGTTCCTGCGACCAAATTAGAGAGTAGAGCTTTAAACACAATAGCAAGCAAAGATGACCAAGATTAAGCAACCAAATTGGGCCAATTGGTTCATTAACCACCTTAGCAATGACACATGTAATACAAATCTTGAGGCCTTTAGCAACGTTTTATGTTCAGGAATTCCGACCGAAGCAAAATTATGAGATTTAGTTGATGAAATCGACACTGTTATTTTAGCTGCTGATGCAAACAGAAACGTTACTATGCTTTTCCATTCTCCCAAAAACTTTGGTGGCACAAGGTCTTGTCCCGACAATAAAGTCTCATGCATGATTGGCTTCAGAGCTCGCGCGACATGCGTTCTTCCTGTTTTGCAATCCGCTTTCGGCTTTTGCCGACATTCAAATTGTTGTCCCATCAGTCCAAGATCATGGAGGATGCACATCAGCTGAAGACACTGCAAACATTCAAGTGCCAGCTCAAAATGGAGTAGTTGGTTTTGAAGGCTCTGCCTTCTTTATTCCGGACCCAGTGTTGCAAAATGCCATCATTGAATTGAATTCTCGGAACCCCTTTGAACTCATGCCACTCATGTATCAAGTCGCACGGGCTCCCAACCAAGCAAATGGTCCCACAGCCACATCAGGAGTGACCCAAACGGATAATTTGTGTGCCTGGCTCTACGGAGTTGAGACTGGTTTGATCCCCAAAATGAGGTACTCTGTCAACCCCGACAACGCCGAAGTTGAAGCTTTCAACCTCCAAAGGCATTACAAATGCATTATTGTTCCGATCAATGTGATAGGACCTAGAGCAGGTGATCCAATGACGTTAGAAGGCAACACGGTAATCAGTCAACTAACGAACACACTCACCATCCAAAACAAGTATTTGGAGAATGAGATCGTCATCAATTGCAGAAACCAAATCCTGGCTGAGGAACATAAGGAGAAAGGACAGAACCAAGAAGATCCATCCCGCGATTCTTTCAATGCTCAAATGAGCAGCCATGATTGATTCCCACAATGACGACAGCGAAATCACTCCATCCTGCTTACGCTTTATCAACTGTGATAATGTCGGAATGGCACAATTTGAACTCACTCACCAATTTCCTTTATACAGACTGGATGATGTCGGTTTTGCTGCAGGAACGATCCAAGCACTTCACTTTGGCGAGTTGTTGTACGCGGATTCGATCACCCCTAGCCATTTCATGGTCTTTGCTTTCTACGAACAAGCTCCAAATTCTGGCCAGCAGCAAATGGTTTATCATATATCACTTAATCCAGGAACAGGGTCATAAGAAATCACTTGAGGAAATCAAATCATCGTTAAAGCAAAAAGTTCACGTACCCAAGGACTTTGACAGTCTCGGGTCCCAGCTGGTTCTTTTTGCAACTGCTTCGGCAATATTCTTTGGAAAAGAGAGCATCTGCACAGACAGGCTGGACCAATTAGTCCTCCTTGTTGGCTGAAACAAGAAAGCTCTCCGGGAACAGATTGCTCTAGATGAATTCTTCCCCTCAAAATTTCTACTTGCAGTGGTGGACAGAAGGGTTCAACGCTGGTTGAGATCATGTCAGAATGCAATGATCTCCAGATCACATGTGAGCGACAACATTTTGGACTTTGATAACTTACTCAAGCAAGTCCTAAATGGCAGTTTCCACATGGTCCTCCCGATGAGTTTCAAGAAGATCGAAGTCACGACCAAGCCTGAACCAACCAAAGGCAGAAATGACGGCAAAGAAACATCGGGCGGGAACGACGGCAAAGATCCCAACCACAAGTCACAACAGAAGCGCAAGAGCAAGGATGGCAATGGCAACCTGGTGCAAAATACAGCACAAGATGAGGATTTTTTGTGCAAAACAGGCAAGACTTGGAAGGATACTTACATCAAGCAGCTCCCCCATGATCGGCCTTTCTTCGACAAAGCCAACAAGGTGAAAATGTGCGCACGTTGGTTGATCAAAGGTGACTGTTATGACAACTGTTCCAGAAAAGCAAGCCATGTCTCCAAGGACAATCTCCCAGCGGACAAAAAGGCATCCTTTCTCGCCTTCATGACGAAGTGCCATGAAGTGGGGAAGAAGAGCAACTGACTCCTCGGGTCAGGGCCTAGCAGCGTCCGATCACCACCAAAACCACCCAACCATTCAAGCCTGCAAGAAACTATTCCCAACATCCATCGTCATCCTCACCAAGCCAATTGGGGACAGCAGCAAGAATTCCACCGCAAAGCATTCCTCCAGCATCAGCACCAGACACTCCAAACCCATGGCTCATAGCATCATCATCGACATCGCGAGCAGCTTGGACAGCAGAAACAAAAGCAAAAGCACGGGAGGAGCAATAGTCAGCATCGACGACGGGTCATGTGAATCAGATGCTAGATGCAGGCAAATTTCCAAATATTACCGCTTCCCAAAGAGATCAGCTCTTGGCTGACCTCCTTGCTGCAGCAGCTTACCGTGAGCGCGCAATTACGGGAGCGTCACACGACAACAGGGCTCATTCCTGGGAGCGGTGGCAAAAATGGTGCCAGTCCGTCGGATGCGATGACCTCTACCTTGATCGATTTAGCCAACTTGAGCGGAATCTCTTACTCGGGGCATTTGCCATGGCTGTCAGGGAGGGACGATTCATGAAAAATTGCACTGACGCACTGGTTGAAGGCACAGTCCGAAGTGCATCTCACATGTGTTACAGGTCTTTTGGGAATCGGGCAGACAGAATCCCACAAAAGATGCAGACAACATGCTTAGCATCCTTCTATCAAGGCAGTTAAGAGCCTACAGGAACGACGATCCCAAGGAAGTGCAACAAAAGGCCCTACCTTTTGTTGTCCTCAAAGAAGTAGCAAAGCGGCAAGTATCAGAGCTAGAAAGGGCTATTTCGCAACTAACTATTTGTGCGGGTTTCTTTGCTTGTCATTCCTGTGAATATCTAAAGGTTCCTCGCAGGGAAGTGAAACGCACTAAGCTACTTTGCCTGAGGAATATTAGATTTTTCAAAGACAGGCGTCTACTTTCAACACCATCTGCCAATTTGGAGTTTGCAGATAGCGTCACAGTGACGTTCAAGATGCAAAAGAATGATCAGAAAAATGAGACGGTCATCCATGGTCGAACAGATGATCCAGTTTTGTGTCCAGTGAAACAACAGCAAATGCTGACGCACAGATTGTTCCGAACGTTCCCAGACCTCGCCACTTGGTCTGTATCAAATGATGATCCCCGGCAACGCAACCATCCCAACAACGCCGAGACAAGACAAAATATTGGATGCAACATGTTTTGACGTGTGCAGCTTCTGGCTTTCTCTCATTTCAGCCAAACGGCAGACGACATGGAGCAATTTAATGGAGGAGGCATCGTCTTCCCGATTGCCAAAGGAGTCAGGAGAGGGGAGCATTGAATTAATAATTCAGTTCCAAACCCAACCCCTGTGTGCATATCTCGTGCACATAATTCTCTAATTCTTAGATCGTGGAGGCATTTGGCTTCAAAGTTGCTTCATTGTTTGGAGGCTGACAGAGGAGAGAGAGAGCGGGACTGGCTGAACGAAATATTTAAATGGGCTTATATTTAAATCTGCGGGAGGAGGGAAAAGAGACCGAAGTCTCATTTCCACCTTGCTTTTCGATTGCATCGGACGAGAGACCAGTCCCTGTGACTGAATTAGAGAGTAGAGCTTTAAAATCCCCAAACCCACCCTGAGGCATCATCTTCCCAATCGCTGAAGGATCCTGAGAGGGAAGAATTGAATTAATAATTCAGTTCCAAACCCAACCCCTGTGTGCATATCTTGTGCACATAATTCTCTAATTATCGGATCGTGGAGGCATTTGGCTTCGAAGTTGCTTCATTGTTTGGACGCTGACAGAGGAGAGAGAGAGAGGGACTGGCTGAACGAAAATATTTAAATGGGCTTATATTTAAATCTGCGGGAGGAGAAAAACGAGACCGAAGTCTCATTTCCACCTCGCTTTTCGATTGCATCGGACAAGCAACCAGTCCCAGCGACCAAATTAGAGAGTAGATTAATTCAGTTCAAAACCCAACCCCGTGTGCATATCTTGTGCAAATAATTCTCTAATTCTCGGATCGTGGAGGCGTTTGGCTTCGAAGTTGCTTCGTCATTTACACACATGATAATTTACACGCAGTTAACCCTACACCCTTACTCTTATTCACCATGGCGATCGCCGTGTACTTGAGACCCCCCCATACAATTTTCTCTCGTAATAATGCTCCCCAATTCCATTCTCTATTTAATCCACATGAAATACCCTGTCCTTCCGTTTTCTTAAGTATGATGATCATTCGAACAGATTGTAGTCACACAACTAACATTGATCATATCCCCCGCTCTATGAATGAATAAACTATCAGTCAAGGTGGTGATGAGTTGTTTGAGAATGAATAATATGGTGGCGATGAGGCGTTCCAAAAGTACATCAAATTGTGTAACTCCAACCCTGGCCCAATATCCACCAGAGGTTGAAATTCTTTGTTCAATAATTGACGAATGGATATTTGGTGATACAAGTCATACACCAACTCCTCAATGTCAGTGTAGTTCCACCGGGACATATTTTCCCCTCGAACTTGATGCATCATAGTCTCATTAACGGAACGTATTATGTCAAATTTTTGTTCGAATCCAATGCAGCAAAATGGCCCATGATGCAAAAAGGAAAAATACACCCACGACTGTTCCACAACATAGAACAGATCCGGTGCCGCATCGTAGTACGCCGTGAGCCTCTCCTGTTCCCACGGCCAGCCCCAAAGGAAATTTTTACCGGACGGATCCGCCTTCGTTGGGTGGGCCATAGACTGCCACCAAACCTCCATCATTTGTCGTCCCATTTCATTGTTAATCACGGCGAAAAAATTCGACACAATGGGGGCTCTGTAAAGGCGAGTTACATTCTTTCCTATGTCGTCAGGTTTGAAGATTTCGGCTGTGCCGAAACCCCAGAAGGAACCGTCCTCCTTGATCACAAGCATGGATTTTCCAGATTGGAGAAAGGTTTGAATTTCATCGATGTTGAAGATCGACAAAGTAAAGTTCTCATTGATGATCTGCATATCCATATCCATAAACAGAAGCAGGTCATCCTCGTTCGCCTCGTCCATCGCAGCCAGCACGGCCAGGACCTTCGGCCAATACGGCGCCATCCTAGTGCCGTTGAAACCCTCACAAATCGCTTTGAACCCATTGATGCCCGGCTCCCCCTCCGGGCACATCGTCGAACTATTGTACACGAGGAGGCCGACGTCAGGGACGATGTCGGAGTAGAGCCGCCACATCGCCATGGTATAGTACCCGTAAGATTTCTCCGACGCAAGGTCCCGATTTTCGACGAGGACGACATGCGCCATTCGTTGTCCACCACCACTAGTACTTATGTGTCTCTTGAGGGCCACCTGGGCCGTTCTGGCAAGGCCTCTGGATATGGTAGCGTTGCGATGCTCCTCAAGAAGTGCTGTCGATACCAGGATGCAGAACAGGGCTGCCGCAATTGTTCGATTCGTCGAGGTCGTTCTTGTCTTGGGGAGCATTATTTAACGGGAAGAATTACGACCGCGGCGATGGAGGGGGAGCGGCACCGACGGTGCGATTGGTCGAGGGGTGGCCTTTGTCGAACGATGGGTTCAATTTTCGGCGAAATCCGTCCGTCGGTTGCTGAGATATGGGCGTCGGCGTTGCGGGTGGCGGAGCAATGTTCATGTTCGATCTTACTTATTTTTTTGTCCTGGGGCGGAGGGAGGAAAAACAGCCACGAAAAAAAACTGTGTGTGATGTTCATCTTTTTTCTTTTTCTCTCTCCAAGCACTTGGACCTGGCCTAACGCTCGCGCGCAGCCTCTCCTCTCTCTACCATAATAGCGTTCCCAAGCACCAACATGGCGTCCAAAAAACCCCAAGCATCGCCCCAGGTCGCAATCAGCCCTGGTGACCAAGTCATCGATCAAGTCGCCCACGCGTCGTCCCACACCGCGAGCCGCGACGGCAATTGTCCCGCCGCGATACAGACCACGTCCATGGCTCTCGCGCCGTCCTCCTACGCGCTCGACGACCTCGCGACGACGTCGTCATCCGACGGACCAATGACGCGACTGTTCGCCCCCCTCGCCGCTCCCTTATCGAAATCCTCGCCTAAAAAAGACAAGTCGCTATCCCACGTCGATAGGAGTCCGACCCGTCGTCGTCCGATCGAGAAAGCGGATCCGTCGACGGCGACGTCGCCGTCGCCGTCCGCGGCAGCGGCTGCCGCCGCCGCGGACGCCATCGCCGTCGCCGTCGATGGCATTATCTGCGCCGCCGAATCGCGCGAAGCCTCGGCGCGCGAATCGTCCCTGGCCAACGGCGGCGCGACCTCTCCCGACGACGGGGGAGGGCGGGCGTTCGAGGCCGCGTCATTGCACGGGGGGCCGTTCGCCGCCTCGGAGCTGGGACGGCTTTCGCTCCACTGCACGCCCGTCGTAACAGTCGACGTCGGCGTTGGTAACGACAACGGCGGCGTCGTCGCCGAGGTATCAAAGACCGGGGCGTGGTCCTCCCTTGACGGCGACATGCTGTCGACGTTGACACAGATGCTGCGGTCGCACGTCACGTCGGCATTGGGGGTGGATCTGGTCGCTGAGGCGCGGGACGTCGTCGCGAGGTCGATGGAGGCCGATGCTGCCGCAGAAAATGGCGGAAAACGCGACAAAAGGCCAGTGATCACCGTTCATCAGGTGAGTCAAACTCGACCGATCATGTTTGTTCGTGTTGTTGGACATCTATCGATAGATTCATCTCCAATGACGTCTTTTCTCCCGTGACATATTCTACCGTAAATGATTACGCAGGTGAGAGATTTTCATTTTTCTTCTCATGTCAAAGTTACAATTGCATCTTTGCTTTCCATGGCATTCGACACTATGTTGCACGCTCGCTCACATTTGTTGTTCCATTCCAATGATAGTGGATGATGCAAGCCGCCAAGTACTCGGGACCGGACTCCGCCCCCCTCGGCTCTCTCGGCGAAGCCAACCTCGAACCCGGTGGTGGGCACCGTCGTCTTCAAGTTTTGCTCTGTGGTCTCGAGGCCGCCGGCGTCCTCCTGGCGATCATGGCATGTCCCGGCATCGATCGGCGGGCCGTCGAGGATGATACCATCGAGGCTTGTGTGAATTTGATCAAGAATCACATTCAGAAGCACTTGGTGCCCGCTCTGTCAAACACGGGCCATTTGGGAATGATTTCATCTTTGGATGCTCGATTTAATGATGATAGTAACAATGGAGTCGACGAGGAAGATTCTCTGTCCCCGAAGGCCAAGCGAGCCAAGACCGTCGCGCCCAATCGAGGCGCCGTGGCCAAGAGTCTTAAGGCAGTCTACACGCCCATACTAGCGACGGTAGGTTCGTTCGGTACGATCCTGGAACGTGCTGAGGAATTCATTAAAGTCAATGAAATGGACGATAGACTCCTGTTCACACTGAGCGCCACGGCGTTGTCGTCGCTGATTATTGATGCATCTCCGATTGTACGCGCTGATGCGGCTTCGCTGACGAGCATCGTGCAAGAATCTGCCATGGACTTGATTGCCAGCATTTTTGGCCGATATCCGCGCCATCGCTCCATCATTGTCGAGGACTTGTTCCCGCTGATGCTCAAGTTGCCCACGTCAAAACGATCGCTGCGGACGTATCTGGTCAAGAAGAGGACGAGTGCCGCGAGTTCCTCCACGGCAGCCAATGGCTCAGGAGGCGATAACGACTACATCCAGCCCATCTGTGCCCTCACGCTTCTGCTCATCCAATCATGCGTCGTCATGCCATCACAATCGGACGAAAGTGCCGTGCAAGAAGTTGATACAAAAGAACGTGAAGACGAAGAGAACGACGACGAAGAGAAACCTGCATCGAACACCAGCGACACTTCGGGGCTTGATGGATGTGACGCCGTTTGCAACCAATTTACGTCACAAATTTTGCAAAGGTGCTATCGTAAGGGGGAGGAGGGCGGAGCGTCAGAATTTCGGCCCATCTTGTCCAATCTGATTGATGATCTGCTTCATGTGAGGTTTATGATTGAGTTTCCCGCAGCAGAAATGCTTTTGCTAAGTCTCTCCCATAGAGTAAGTGCATGGCAACTTGCTTTCAATATATTGTTATTCAATACTTCATCACACTTATTTTTTTCATGATCAACTTTCACAGTTGGGGAACGACCTGATGCGAGCAAGCTCTGCGTCCAAGTCGCAGTTAGTCGAAGCTACTTATCTGGCAACTGCAATGGATGCGTTTGGCAAGATCACATCACATGTGGCAGGCACGCTTCGGCAGAATAGAGAAAATCCCTTGAACATACAATACAACATGAGTACTTCCGAACCCGAGCCTGAGGAAGAAGTGAATCGTTGCTTCTGCGGACGAGGAAATCTCGACACCTTCATGGTCGACTGTGACCGCTGCCACTCTTGGTATCACGGCAGTTGCATTGGTATTACCAAGGACGCCGTTCCTGACCAGTGGTTCTGCGACGAATGCAAGTTGCAGACTGCAATTTCGGACCATGCAAAGGTGTTCACCCGTAGCAAGGAAGGGTTCGAAGCTATCACAACTAGGGACCGCAACCATGTCCTTCGTCAGTTTTCACTCGGCTATATTTCGAGCATTGCTCAATCGTCATCCTCACTTCAAGATGAGAAAACTAGACAGTTTTTTATTGCGAGCTGGGTCAGGGATATCATGCTGCAGAAGAAGAACCCTGATGAAAGTGGGACTTTTGATCTTGAACTAGTTCGATCCCACGTCATTGCTCAGTGGTCGCCTCCGAGTCACCATCAGAAATATCACCCAAAATTTTATGTCACAGATCATGCAAACTCACGTATCACGACAACATTGGTAGCATGCTCACAACTATCTGCCTCGTTTCCACAATTGCTTGGTGTCTTATTGCGACTCATGGGGAATGACATGACATCGCTTCGCAAACTATCCCTGAAGGCATTCTTGCAGGTTGCTAATGTCGATTCAGCATTAATGACTCAGCCCTCCGTGAGGAAGGAGGTCTCACGCTGCTTCCATGATGCGGCAATATCAGTTCGAGAAGCAGCCGTTGGCCTTGTTGGTGACTACGTTCTTCAGTCTCCCCATCTTGCAGTGGCATTTCACACACCATTACTTGAGCGATTGGCAGATGTAGGCATCAGTGTCCGAAAGAGGTATGTCGTATCGCTGCATATATCTTTTTCGTTCACAAAATCCATATGTTTCTTATAGGACTTCAAATGGTATTGTTTTTTTTATATATATATCAGGGTTGTCAAGATATTCAGAGACATTCTTCTTTCTAATCCATCATATGGAGGAAGGGCTATCGCGATGCACCTCATGCTCAAGAGAGCAGATGATCGCAAAGAGGATGACGGTGTTCGTGACCTGGTGCATGAAACTTTTCACACGCTATGGTTCAATGGAAAGGCTTTTGAAATGGGGAATTCTACTTTACTTGTAGCAAAGGACGTAACGCCAGATGACCCTGGCAATCCAGGCAAGATCATGACTACAGCACAACTCTATTCTCGCGAGGTTGCAAAGCAAATGGTAGACGTTGTAAAACTATCTGGAAGTTCAGAGTTCCTCACAAGTCTTGTGAATGGCCTTCTATTTGGATTCAATGAGGGCGACAAGGACAAGAAAACAGCCGAGAGAAAGCGCCGCCAGGAAGACTCTCGAAACCAGTGCAACAGCTTAGTCTTAGCGCTTGTAGAGTTGCTCCTTTCATTCGAAGAGACTCGCGCACACAAGGAGGAAGATGGCAAGGAACTTGTAGCGCTTCTTTCCGTCCTTAGCGTATTTTCCCAAACATATCCAGAGCTTCTTGTTCCTCATATTGATACGCTTGTACCTTACTTGAAGGGGGACAATGCTGCAAAGAAGTTCGAAACAGCCATTGTGAGCGCTGTGAGCAGCATAGTGAGCCTGTCATCATCACACTTCAGCAGTGTTGAGTTGGCCAGATTGACAGGTGGTGGACTTCCAACTGACTTGGTCAACATTGCTTACAAGGTGAATTGGAGAGTCCTTATCTTCCACGCCCCTGTCAACATGTGGTCTAACAACTTGCTCTTGACTTTTTTCCGCAAAATATAGTTCCCCCCTGCTGCAGTGAGCTCTGCTGTTGAGGCCCTTGCCAATCTTGCAAATCATCCCGATGCAATTGCAGGAAGCACTCAAGAAAAGAGGTTGCTCAATATGGCTGTTCAATTCTACACCTACTTGCTAAAAAATAAGGACAATTTGGGCATCAACATGAAAAAGTCAATGCGCGACAATGTCAGGAGAGCACTCTCTGCATTGGGGAGCATTTGTAGGTTTTATGTGTGCCATGACGGATGCGATAGCCATACCCTTGATCCGAATGGCTTCTCTATTATCACGGACGTCAAGCTGTTGCGATTCTCGGGTAACGTATTGTCGAGTGCTTGCTTCGCATTATTCCGGATATATCTTGAGCAAGAAGATGAATCAACAAAGTGCCTCGCCCTCCGCGCAATGAATGGTGTTTTCATTTCCCGCCCACGCCTTGTCTTAGCAGCCGAACAGCTTGGCATAATTACTTCAGTATTATCAGAAGCTGCTCCACCATGTGTTCAGATCGAAAGTTTGCGTTGTTGGCGTGATATTCTCCTTGCCGAAGAAAAACGAATCGAGAGTGGAGCTGCGAAGGAGAAAATGCAGGCACAGAAGAACGTCAGTCTCTCAAAACGTATAAGTGGGGATCAAGATGGCGATTCTTGCATTTCAGGGTCTGTATTGACAAAACATGCGGATCGTCTGTATGAATTGACCCTGTCCAAGAATGAAAACGTTCGTCACATGATTATCGACTTGCTTGGGCACCTCCTTCGCCAAGGATTGATCAACCCCATGGCCACAGTCCCATACCTTTTGGCTGTCCAAGGAGATGTTGAATCTCCCGCAACACGGTCCCTAGCACTGACATTGTTGATCAATGAGGGAGAAAAACGTCCCGATATGTTGCGGTGAGTCAGAGTATGCCCGTTTCTGAGCCTCTTGTTCCCCACCCCATCCTTGTTGCGATTTTGTTTTCATCACTGTTTTTTCCAATCAACTTTTCCAGGCAGAGAATTTGTGCAGGATTGAAGCAAGCCTTCTATTTTCAGAAGAAGGTCTACCACCACGATGCAAGTGGAGTTCCTCGAGTCACTGCCCTACTGACCAGAAGTGATGGCCCCAGGGTGATAACTGAAACTATTTTTGACGCTGTCATCAAAGAAAGTGCCATTCAAAATAAAAGAGCTCATCGAGAGGGTCTTCTGAGGGGAATCATCTCACTCTTCGAGAAAGATCCGGACTCGGAGAACACCAGTATTGACCAACTTCCTCTTTTGGCTTTTGCTTCAGAGATTCTGGCCCACTTGCCATACACTGCGCTAAATGATCCACTTCTTATAATTTACCACTCATCCTGTATCACAGCACTTGATGGTCAGTCTATCATCAACCAGTTTGCTGAACTCCTGGGGGGTGACTTGTGTGATCCAAACTCTGGAGAAGACGATCTCGAGCGTGCAACAAAGAAAGGCATTTTTGACCCGAAGGACTTTGGGCTCAAGTCAAAGAAAAGCACAGACTTGTTCGGCCAACTGTGTGTCAACGCGTGTAGAATACTACCTCTATTGCAACTCAAAAACTTTCTCCGCAAGGCTTACAACATTAGCGAAGCAAGGATGACGGAATATGTTCCTAGCGAGAAGGAACGTAGCCACGAGAAAGGCGTATCAATTAGCGATTCAACTCCTGCGTTTTCTTGTAACTTTGATCCCATCTTTGATATGGAGCAAAGAATCAACTGGCACAACGCTTCAAAAATTTATCTGTCATTCAGGCTTCTAATGCGTGACTGCGATGCCGAGGATCTTCACGTCGACACAGAAGAATCAAAAAAATCACCTAAGCGGAGATCTGGACATAAACGAAAGCGAGGTGATTCAGATGATGATGAGCAGTAATCCAACGTTTCTCTGAAGATTTCACCCGATTAATCAATGCCACCTCAGTATATTATCCATTTTACATGAATTGGCCACACATTGCCCTTTGGAAGGGGAGTCCATTGCATACAATTTCAAGCAACATTCAGAAACTCTAAGCCAAATCTCGCCCAAAATCTTGCCTGTCTATTTTTATTCTTAACGCAACCATTCATTTTTGTCTCTCGCACTACCGAGTGGCAATTTAGCAGTTGTGTTCTTTTTCTTGCGATCTGCCTTTTTTACTTTGCGCTCTGCCCTCCACTCTTCGCTGCGATACCTCCCGCCGAATTCGAGATTCCCCTCATCATCCACCTTTGGCAAAGGTTTCAATTTCTTCACCTTGGGCTTAAAAAGATATCCCTTCTTCTTCACCTCGGTGGAAACATCCAAGTCCACGGTACTCCCAAAGGTTACTTTATCACCGTGAAATAACTTCTTGCTCCGACGTACTTCGATGGTGCCATTTAACAGACACTTCGAATTCTGAATGGCAATTTTGGCCTGTCCACCGCTATCCACGAGATCACACATTCTGAGTGGGCGGAGAGCGCAAATCGACGATAGAACAAGGTGCACCGACAAACGAAGCGGAAGACGCGCGTTGTGTGGGTTCGGATGTTTTAGCTGATCAAGTATCGTAGTAAAGAAGTAAACTGCGTATTGAACTAACCTGAGGAAGGTTTGTAGATCACACAGAGGAGCTTCTCCCGGAACTGTTCCTCCATCGTTGATGTCCATGGACAAAGTTGTTCGTTGCTGACGATTATGAGAGGAGCTAATTCTTCTTCTCGAGATGTAGTTACTGAGTTGAAATGTTGATGAATGTGGCCGAGTAAACCCTAGAGATAAGGCAAGTGTGTTAGGGAAAGACACGATGATCATACTGAACAAGGTTGTGAGGAAGATCGATGGTGGCGCTTTTCGTTTCGCCATGATCATGCTCTTCTCTTCAATGCATGCCATGGTATTCGATGCTATGTTGATGACGAAGATGACGACGGGGGGATCGGGCGACGACGTCGGCGACTAACCCCTCCGGAGGTATTGGCGGTTGGTGGTGGTGGGCGTGTAGGTAGAATTCAGCAAAACTCAAAATGGCGGGAAGAACAAGGAAAAGATAGCAACTTACGAACACACTTCGGTTCTACCAACTCGAGAATCGGAGTCCAACGCGCCTAAAGGAGGCCGCATAAAACATGGAAAAGGAGGCGAAGAAACGTTCATGCTTTGAAGAAGGACGCTCAAACATCAAACGGGCGCGAGGAGATGAAACGACTAACGTCTCCGCAAGCAAGACCCCAAAACCGATGAAAGCCGAGCCGATACACTTGTCGTCAATTCGAAGCATGTGCGTGGAAGCCAAAGTCGATTTTTCTGCCAAGCAGCGCCCCACACCCACAGAATGCCATTTGGTTGTTCATGAACTTGGAAAGTTGCATCCAGACGTCATTTCAAACAATGACGAACGCCGTGTGGCGTTGGAACTTCAGAGACAACAAACAAATGAATCGAGAACGAAAAATAGGAGCAATGTTCCAATCACTGATGCGATCATATCTACTATGCTTTCACAGAATACCACTGCCGCTAATCAAGATAGAGCATTTGCGTCGTTAAAGGCAGCGTTTCCGGGTGGATGGGAGCAAGTGGCGACTGAATTAAACACATCCCGTATCCAAGACGCCATTCGTGTTGCTGGACTAGCCCAAGTCCGAGCTGAAAGGTTGCTGAGTATGTTACAGGTCATTTTGAGTGAGAGAGGAGAAGCAAATTTTGAATACCTACAACACTACAAATCGAATGATGACATTGTACAGGAACTCTCCAGATTCAAGGGAATGGGCCCCAAGACTATCTCCTGCGTCCTTCTTTTTGCATTGGGCAGGCCCGATTTTCCTGTTGATACACATGTACTACGAATATCAAAGCAGATGGGATGGGTTCCACAATCGTACTCACGTGAGGCGGCTTACCGATATCTTAATGACCTCATACCAGACGAATGCAAGCTGGATTTGCATTGTCTCTTGGTCGCCCATGGAAAGCAATGCAACAGATGCGCCGCTAGGGGGAGAGCTCAGTTTCCTCCTGCGGAACAATGGGCCTGCCCTATGGCAGCGATCAAGAATGGAAAACTGGTGGCAGCCAACATCTGTGCTAACTTTGCTACCCTAGATCAGAAGCCCGCCGCTGTAAAGGAAGAAAATCAGTTCGAATCAACTTATTTGTTCAGGGCCGCGAAGCCAGAGCCAGACAGAGCTAACCCAAGCAGTGAAATCCTCATTAAGAAAGAAGCTTGACAGTGGGCTACGACTGTGGCATAACATGCTATCTCCTTTACATAAATGCTTCTGTGGATGCACCAGAACCATATTATCCAAAACAACAACTAAGTTTTCCATGCTAAGCAGGAAGGTAGACTCTCCACAATTATTTACGACTTTGATATCCCAAAAATACATCCGAAAATATGGGAAATGCTTTCGTCGTCTTATTGTGCCAGACGAGCGTACTATTCCCCCCCCCCCTCAAATCGAAAAACCAAAAAGTTACCCCCTCATTCTCCCAACATGCAAGCGTTGATTTGAGCGCGTCGAAATGTCCGAGGCTCCGATGCCAGTTTGGAGGCACTTATAATCCGTCCTGCAGGGTTTTTTTCTTTTCTCAAACAGTGTACGACATTAGGATTCCTCTGATCATACATTACGGCCACCTATCCGATCACTTTCTCATGGCAATCGACAACGCCTTGACCCGCGTATTGAATAAGTCGAAATCCCTCGTCCTGTAAGCCGGCGCTGTTATCTCGCGCCGAAGTCTGCCGCCGCGATTCTTCCGTATCGCCCCCAAAAGCGGCCCGCCGGAAACCCGAACCATGTGGAAGGGGCCGCACATCAATTGACCCGCGAGGCAGAGGGCGAATCCCATGAATACCTCGACGACCACGTCGGCGGGAGGAGACGACGTGTCGGGGAGGTCGGCGGCGATGGCGAGCGACCGGTAGTGGAGGCAGGAGTAGGTGGAGTGTAATATCAGGAGAGCTCCGATAGTGGTGAGCGTGGAGTTTCCGGAGAGCGATGTCATTCTTGGAGCTGGCAGTGAAGAGAGTGAAAACATAGATATTGTCTTTTGGGGGAAAGCAAAGACACGACGGACAGACGATTTGGTGTCCCATATGCTATGAACCGATCCCGAACCCCTCCCAACCCGCAACAGCTATCTAGCGCACAACTACAACACCCTTCGTCCTTCACCATGATGTCCATCGCTAAGCGAGGGAGTTCTTCGTTGCTAAATATACTGGCTGGTAGTGGACTTATCAGATCAAAGCATGCGACGCCCTCCGTTGGATTCCGATCGTTACATAATCGTTGCCATGGCTCGAAATTATCCAACATGGCGATGACAGCGACCAGCGCCCCGCTGCTGACTACATACTTCGCAGGATCAACGCTGATCCAAGGCGACATGCTCCGAATCGATTCCGCCCGCGTTGAGACTGAAGGATCGATGATACGTTTCTTTGGTGGGAAAGGCAGTCGCATGGGTCATCACATACAAAATCTCGACGAGAGGGCCCACGACGAAAGTCGAGAGGAGGCGAGACAGCGCCGCGAGGAGAAGAAGAAGAAGAGCAAAAAGGCGCGATTGGCCTCCCACAAGGAGGACGAACCTGGTGAGACCGCCGTCGAGGTCAATTTGGAGGATGGTGGTGGTGGGTCGGACGATGACGTCGGTCCCAAGGAGGACGAATTCGGCAACGCCCTCCTGCCGGAACCCGACGCCATCCGATCCGCGATGCTCGCGGTCGTCGCCTCCCTCGAGAGGTCGTTCTCGTCCATCCGGGGGGGGGAGGCCACCCCGGAGCTCTTTGACGCCGTCCGCGTTTCCGCGTACGGCGAGATGGTCCCGATAAGCAGCGTCGGCCAGGTGGTCATCGAGGACCCGCAGCGGGCCACGATCAGCTGCTACGACCCGGCGGTCGCCAGCGACGTCCGGGATGCCGTCCGGGACATGCAGGGAATGAATCTCACCCCGTACGTTGAGGAGGGGGGGTCTGGCGTCGTCGTCGTGCCAATACCGAGGGTGAGCGAGGAAACTCGGAGGGAGATCGTGAAGGAGCTCGGGAGGCAGGCCGAGAACGGACGACAGCGCGTGCGTAGGATCCGACGGGGCGCTATGGACGTCGTGAAGAGGGGAAAGGACGGAAAGATGGAGGGGATATCGAAGGACGATGCCTTTCGCGTGGGAAAAGACATCGAGTCCGTCACGGAAGAGGTCCTATTGCGTCTTAATGATGTAGTCGTGAAGAAGCAGAAAAGCGTCATGGAAGATTGAGAATTAGGTAAAAATAATAACGAAATAGTTATTCTCTGCCAAGCAGACGAACCCATGGCAATGGAAGGGCATCAATCATTACGAATCAAATAATACTGTCAATTAGACCGAGAAAAATTACCACGTTCAAGTCCTGAGTTACTTATAACCAGTACTGTACCTTCCCCGCCAGCACCCAGGTTATTCCATCACTACATTGGGGACAGGATCAATAGAATGGGCCATTCTAGGAGGCAACCATGGTACTTTTTGGAAAGCTTAGAACAAACACCTTCATCTGTGACTATAAATAGTATTTTTTACCTCAGGCTAACAAATATTAGTGCGATGCTAATACAGTACCATAGCTCGTACCATAGAACTTCTTCATACATATGTATCACGGACTTCTTTCT
>JALLAZ010000058.1:0-21846 GCA_036939755.1 Stephanodiscus triporus
TGGAGACGAGTCTCTCGGCTCGGCAGCAACAGGGAACAGTGGACGAAGTCCCAGCGGGCACTGCCGAGGAGGATGGCTTGGCTATCGACGATAATTCTACCTTCGTTTATATCGCCTACTTTTCGGACTCGAGCTGCTCCCAGTTTGCTGGAATCAAGCCCATACTTCCCAAAGATTCTCCTACTGAATTCACCATTGCTCGCAAGGACGGCGATGGAAACGATATTCCCTGCCATGACGCCATGGCCTGCATCGCTTTGCCGGATGGTCCGACCTGCAAGTCCTTTGTTGGGGAAAACCCCGAGATTGCATCTATAAACTACACGCTTTATAACGATGGGAGCCTCTACGAATGTGATCCTTCGAACATTGCCGTGGATCAGCCGGAGTGCGCCACCCTTGACTACTCGGTGTGCTTCATTAGCTCCATTTACAACTGCCATTTCGAATTTTTGACCCAAGACATGCTGGAGACGAGTCTCTCGGCTCGGCAGCAACAGGGAACAGTGGACGAAGTCCCAGCAGGAACTTCATCTGCTGCCTGTTCGTGGTTATCGCCCTCGTCTGTTGGAAGCCTGCTTGGAGTGGTCCTTGTCTTTGGGCTTCTCTAGAAAAGGCGAACAGATAAATCGAATGAAAGTTATTGGTTGCGAAATGGGGATCTGGAGACGAGGGGCACGATGAGCTCCATTTATGGATCGCAAGGAATCAGAAGACGCAAGACACGATCGGGCTGCATATATATATATATATCACGGGAAATCAGTAATTGATGAATATTGAATTAAACGAAAATCTACAATCCTCTGGCGATTCTTGCGATTCATATTTTATTCTAACAGTAGAGTACATTTTTGTCTAAGGAAATAGACGCTTGTGGTATTATCCACCGTGCGAACTCGCGCTCAAATAACATGAGATGAGAAGAGATACACATGATCGCCAGACTCTTTTGGAATAAGTATATAATATGTAAACGCATTATCCTAGAACTATTTCAGTGTGCGCGGGGATGTGCAGGATGTCACATCCGGATTGTATTTTGGTTCGCTCTGATGCTACCCACTTCTCTTGCTTGCTTCGTTGCTCTGGCAAATAAATGGCTTTGTGATACAATATAATCTTGTCGTTCTTCTCCCTGGTTGCTAACAATGAATGAGTATGTCCCCATGGCGGCTTGCTAAAATCGTGATGTCAGCTCTCTCGCCCCCTACTCTCTTGTCTTGTGGTATCTTTCAATATGCGATCGACGATGACCCAAATATCGGCTGAAGAATAATGATTGTTCCTGAATTTTCGGGACTCCTACTTACTCGGACATGATCGCGTCGGACGGCGGGGGGGGTCCGGGAAAAGTCGCCCCCATGCACTGCACGATCCAGGCGGCGTACCCGTCCGCGACCCTGAAATTCGTGTCGCATCCGTGCATGAGACGGTAACACGACATCTCCCACCTCGCGGTGGTCGTGGTCGTCATCGTCCTGCCTCCGTCGACGATGAGTCGGTCCATCGTCGGGGGGGAGCGGTAAACGACGCGCACGCCCTCCCCGACCATCGATGACCTGCGCATGTCGTGCACGCCAACGTCGTACGCGACCTCCACCGACACGATCTCGGACGTGGATGCGTGGTGGTCGACGGTCCTCGTGATCGTCATACCGACCCCGTGGGGGACGTCGTCCTTGAACGACCCCTCGTACCGCGCCTCGACGACGCGGAGGAGGAGGAGGTCGCCGCCGCCGGCCGTCGTCGTCGTCGTCGTCGTCGTCGTCGTCGTCGTCCCGCCGGGATCCGGCGACGACGGGCCCGGCGCCGTCACGAGCTCCCGTCGCGTCGAGAGGGTGTACTTCCCCCCCGACCCCGACATTACGTCGTCGACGTACGGTCCCTCGTACGCGGTGCCGTCGTCGTGTCGGGTGATGCCACGCCCGGTACGGTTCCCGTACGCGTCGAGGGGTCCCTCGTACCATCCGGACTTGACGGCCCGACGACGATGACGCGCGTCGCGCCGGTCGATGCGCACGACGACGCGCCCGGTCGCGAGGGTCGGTACGTCCGACATCGTCGCGTCGTCGGCCGCGTCCTCCTCCTCCGCGATCCTGCGGCGCTTCCTGGCGCCGCCGCCGCCGCCCTCGTCCGTCGTCATCCCGCCGACGCGGACGTCGTCGTGGACGCTGTTGTCGTTGTCGTCGTCGTCCACCCAGGACGAGGAGGAGGCGTCGTCGCTCAAGCAGCGGTGGCGGCACCGCCATCCCCTTTCCAATTCCTCGCGGCAGGTGGCGAGGGGGCGCTTCGTCCCGCCACCCCCCTCCCCCCCGAGGCGGTGGTCGCCGTGGCCGTGGCAGTGGGGAGGGGGGTCGAAGGCGGCGGCGGAGGCGGCGCGGGACGGCCTCCCGACGACGGCCATCTCCGCGGAGGATCCAGTCGCGAAGCCGCTCGAGTGGAACCGCCAGTGGGAGGGATGGCCCGGCTCGGCGCCGATCATTATTGTCGCTGTGTAAAGGGTAGTTTTTTTTCTTCTTCTTTTTTCTTTTCAAACGATGGCGCGGCGTGCCGGCTTTCGCGGCGCGGACAGATGAAAGATGCCGGCGGGGGTGGGGTGGGAGGGGGGGAGGAAGGAAGGAAGGAAGGAAAGGGCGCCGCGGCGTTTCCTTGGACTGCTACTCCGATCTGAGAGTGGATATCGTAAACCTCCCTCCTCTTCCGAAAAATAATCGAGCTCCCGGCTACTCTATGCTAACTCTACTTTCACCTAAGAAGTATCTCTAGCTCCGGACTCAACGCAAAAGCAAAGTCTCTATCGTATCGTACCCCCTCTCTCAGTCCGGCCAGGCGACCCTTTGCTTGGAGCGGACGCTTGGAGCCGGATCCCGACCTACCTACTTACCTTTGCGATTTGCAAATCTCTCCAGGAAATGCGCTCCCCTCTCTACCGGTAGTAAAGTAGGTAGTTGATTATTTGATGTTGAGAGACGATGCAATGGCCACGGCCGCATGCAGCGTTTCGTCTTCGTTGCCCTCTTTTGAGCTGGATGATGTGCATGGTAGGTAGTATGGTATGGAGCTCTATCGTAAGTAGAGTATGGCACAACCATAAAATACACGGTGTGTATCTAGGTGGGGTGATCGAGGGCCGTCGGTCAGATCGGACAGTCGGAGTTGGAAAGCGTAGGCGACGGCCAGAACGTCGGACCTGGGGAGACGTTGTTTGTAGGTGGTACTATCTCTAGTGTCCCCCGCCGCGCCCCGCCCGGCGTCCCTCCTCCTTGTTACTCCGAGCAACCCTGGCGCAGTCGTCGACCCTCGACGACGACGCCGCCCGGCGCCGCCGTCCGGCGTACCTCCTCCATCGCGACCTGATCGTCGGTAGGGGGTCGTACGGTCACGTGTGCATCGCGTCGAGGGGCGAGGCGGAGGGTCGTCGCCATCCCCCTCCTCCTCCTCCCGACGGCGGGGGGGGGTGGGTCGTCGTCCGGCATCGGCGAGCGCGGGCGCGGGGCGCGGGCGCGTGCGCCGCGATGCCTTCGCCTGCAAGTGCGTCGCGTTGGACATCGACGACGACGACGACCCCAAGCGCATATCGCGAGGCTGCAGGGGGGAGGTGAGAATTCGCTGAGGAAACTAACGCGGTCGCGACAACGTCAGTCGATTGTTCGACGTCCTGTGCGTCGACGACGAGCTGTTCATAATAACGGAGCTGGGGAGGGGGGGGGGGGGGACCTGTTGCACCTGATGGCGACTCATCCGAAACGCGGCGTCACGGAGGCGTACGCTGGCGAGTTCTTCGGTTCCCCCCGTATAATATAATATAAACTTCATAATAATATGCGCGCGCGAGAATATTATTTCGTCGTCTCGTCCGATTCGTTCCATTCCTCTCATATCCCTACCCTCCCCGCCCAAAAAATCAATTCGCAGCCAAGACCTTGGCGGAGATGCTATCGGCGATCTCCTTCCTCCGCTCGCGGCACGTCTGCCACCGCGCGACCTCAAGCTCCAGAACTGGGTCCTCGAGTCGGACGGGGACGTCTGGTCCCCGTTGAAGCTCATCGACTTCGGCCTATCGACGCACTACACCCCCGGCCGTCGGCTCGGCCGCGTCGTCGGCTCGTCGTGGTACATCGCGCCGGAGGTGCCTCGACGGGAGCTACACCGAGGCGTGCGACCTGTGGTGGAGCCTGGGGGTCGTAGCGTACATGCTCCTGTCGGGGGCGCCCGCCGTTCCACGGCGGTAACGACGAGGACATCAGGGCCGTGATCGTACGGGGGGTGTACGCGTTCCCCCACGAGCTGTTCCTCGACGTGAGCGACGACGCCATGGCCTTCGTGACGTGCCTGCTTTTCGTACAGCGTCGAAATTCAGGCACACGGCCGTGCAGGCCCTGGCGCACCCGTGGCTCGAGGCGAACTGCGACCCGGAGCGACTCCGGAACTGCAAGGATGGTGCCACGGGGGCGTCGGGGCGCGGCGCGATCGGTGACCGGGGGGGTCGGTGCCGACGTTAAATTCCGAGCAAATATTATGATGGAGGGAGGGAGGGATGTGGGAGGGAGTATTTTTCAGAGGAGGCGGCGGGGAAGGCCGAAGTACTTACAACATAGCGCACCATACCCACGATGGCGGGCGTGTTGCGTATAGAGACACAAAAATAAATATAGATAGAAGGGGAATGGGTGCAAGTCCTCAAATGGAGAGATCTCTTACGATTGTCGAAAGTGGGCTTCGGCAACACGGAGGTCAGGAGACTTGTCACTCCCTCGCCGCCATCCTCCTTGTGGAAGAATAAAACAAAAAAGCACGGCCAGGTGCATACATTGCAATAGTTATCACTAATTTAAAAGGGATAAGTATGTCCAAGATCCGCATTCTATGATGTTGTAACCACCAAAAGCATAAGTAGTATGTATCCTCCATCGAAACTTCCTTTTCATGGTCTCGATTCCACTTCACAATAATAATAATATCTCTTCTCTCTCCTGCCAAGTGTCCGTCTGTCCGCCTGTACGATTCCTAAAGTATCCAAATAAAATAGTGGTTGTACCCGATATGTACCCATCTCCGATCCAAAAAGACAACGACCGACCGACGGCCAACAAACCACCAAACTGCGGCGGCAACAATATCAAATCGATCAATCATGCAGGGAGAACACTGGGACGTCACCAGCAGCGAGGAACAGAGCGGCACCCGCCTCTCCTTCCACTGCTGGCCGTCGTCGCGCCTCGAGGCGACGAGGTGCGTCGCGCCGGTGGGCGCCCTCTACACCCCCCTCAAGAGGCTGCCGCCCCACTGCGCCCCCCCCGTGGCGTTGCAGTACGACCCCATCCGCTGCTCGACCCAAACGTGCCACGCGGTGCTGAACCCGTACTGCCAGGTCGACTACCGCACGAAGCTCTGGACGTGTCCGTTCTGCCTGACGAGGAATCACTTCCCCCCCCACTACGCCGAGAACATAAGCGAGGTGAACCTGCCCGCCGAGCTCGTTCCACAATTCGCGACGTGCGAGTACGAGCTGCCGTCGGTCCCCAACGCCGGCCCGCCCGCGTTCGTTTTCTGCCTGGACACGTGCGTCCACGTGGAGGAATTGGCCGAGCTCGCCGATTCCATCCAGCAGATACTCAACCTCCTGCCGGGGGACAGCCTCGTGGGACTCGTCACCTTCGGGACCAACGTGCAGGTGCACGAGCTCGGATTCGAGGGACTGTCGAAGGCGTACGTGATAAGGGGGAACAAGGAGTACGGCCCCCAGAAGGTCGGGCAGCTGCTGGGCTGTCCCGGAGGCGGCGGCGCGGGCGCGGGCGCGGGGGCGAGCGGCGGGGGGGGAGGACATCCTCCCCCCCCCGCCGCGCCGCCGGGACAACAACAGCCGCAGCTGCAGCAGCAGGCGAACTATCCGACGAACAACGCGAACGGCGTCGCGCCGGAGTCGCCCGGGCAGCAGGTCCTGCGTCGCTTCCTCCTACCGGTGTCCGAGTGCGTCATGACGATCGAATCCATCCTCGAGGACCTGCGCAAGGTACGTGCTAAAATGTTGTGATAGGTCTACACATCATCCCGTTGGGTTTTTTTTTTTTTAGTGTTGTTTATAATATAAGTGGCACGCTCATTCCTATATGTGTGTGTATTTATTATCGCCGCCCGAAAAGGACCCGTGGCCGGTCCCGGCGGACAAGCGCGTCGCGCGTTGCACGGGATGCGCGCTGAGCGTGGCCACGTCCCTCCTCGACCTGGCGTTGCCCCGTCGTGGCGCGAGGGTGATGATGTTCGTGGGAGGGCCGTGCACGTCCGGGCCGGGCGCGATCGTGTCGCGCGCGAAGACGGAGGACATGCGCAGCCACGCCGACCTCGCGCGCAACGCGGAGTCCCTGCACAAGCCTGCTTGCGAGTTCTATGCGGGATTGTGCAAGAGGGGCGGCGGGGGGGGGGGGGGATCGTCCGCACAGGCCGCCGCCGCCGCAACCGCCGGCGCGGCGTCGCTGCATGTGGTCGACATCTTCGCGTGCTCCCTCGACCAGGTGGGTATACTCGAGATGGGAGAGCTCGTCGAGGCCACTGGCGGTCACATGGTCCTCGGCGACTCGTTCGGGCAGAGCGTGTTCAAGGAGAGCCTTCGCCGCGTATTCCGCACGTACGAGCCGTCCCCGGACGGATCGTCGCCGCCGTCGTCCGACGATGGGATGATGCAGATGGCGTTCGGCGCGACTTTGGAGGTGCTAACGAGCAGGGAATTCAAGGTCAGCGGTGCGATCGGGCCGGTCACGAGCCTCGGAAAGAAGAGTCCGAACGTTAGCGATTTGGAGGTGGGGAGGGGCGGGACGAACGTCTGGAGTTTGGGTGGGATCGATCCGGGGACTACCATCGCTGTGTACTTCGACATTACAAATCCTGGAGTGAGTTTGCGATTCGTTGGATTTTTTTCATAGGAATAGTTGTCTTCCTGTTTGTTTCCTTGGATTTTCGGACATCGTATTATCACTTGGATAACAAACTCTTTCCCTTACTTCGGCGCTCGCATCGACAGACATCTCCTTTGCCCGAGGGAAAGCGTAGGTTCATTCAATTTCTTACCAGATATCAGCACTCCAATGGTCAAACTCGTCTCCGCGCCACCACGCTTTGTGGGCCGTGGTATAACCCACCTCCAAACGGGGACAAAGCACAGCCGCCGCCCAGTAACGGGGCAGGTGATGGCTACAATAGCATGGTGCAGCAACAACCCAGTCCGGTGAAGATGAGTTTCGATCAAGAGGCCGCCGCCGTCCTACTGGCCCGGGTGGCCGTCGAAAGGACAGAGACGGAGGACGTCGCCGACGTCTTGCGCTGGATTGACCGGAGTCTCATCCGTCTTTGTAGCAAGTTTGCGGACTATGTCCCTGACGATCCCAACTCCTTCCGGCTCTCTCCTGAATTCAGC
This sequence comes from Stephanodiscus triporus, assembly GCA_036939755.1. Lineage (NCBI taxonomy): Eukaryota > Bacillariophyta > Thalassiosirophyceae > Thalassiosirales > Thalassiosiraceae > Stephanodiscus > Stephanodiscus triporus. The sequence continues at coordinate 7,415 of JALLAZ010000058.1, forward strand.
CTCTTCCCCCAGTTCCTCTTTCATCTTCGTCGGTCTCAATTTCTCCAACTTTTCAACTCCAGTCCCGACGAGGCTGCCTACTATCGTTACATATTGAACAAGGAGAATACAACCAACTCGCTCGTCATGATCCAACCCACCTTACTCTCCTACTCCTTCAACGGACCGCCCCAACCGGCGTTACTGGACTCTCAATCGGTCCGGCCTGACACCATTCTACTTCTAGATACGTTCTTCCACGTGGTTGTCTTCCATGGGGAGACCACCGCGGCATGGCGAGAGCAGCGCTACCATGAACAAGAAGAGCACGTGGCATTTCGAAATCTTTTAGAGGCGCCGCAGGCGGACGCGCAAATGATCATGGACAATCGGTTTCCCGTCCCGAGGTACATCGTTTGTGATCAGCATAAGAGCGAAGCGAGGTTTTTAATGGCCAAATTGAACCCCAGCGTTACGCACAATACCGAGGGTGTTGGCGGCGCGCAGGTGTTTACGGATGATGTTTCTCTTCGTGTGTTCATGGAACATTGTAAGTTTACCCTGCACTTCTACATTACACTCCATTTGATTTCATCGGAATGCTAATACACACACTTTTGGCATATATTTATTTTCATAGTAATGAAGCTTGCGGTTCAGTCATAAAGGATGAACATTTGATCACTAATAATCCTCTGTGGCCGTTCAAGGCAAGCACGAAGATAAGGTACAGGTTTAAGCTGGTTTAAGGTAGTCCTCTGGGCCATTGCAAGACACACAGCTAAAGTAACAAATCGAATTATTTCACGAGGCAGTCTTGCGCAGGCTGCTATATTTTGTTGCATCAACTCAAAATTAATTGTGGAAGCCATGAGCAATATAAGAGCCACAGTACACGCATTGGTCAATCCTCAAATCCACCTCCTTTTTATCTTTTGCTTCGAAATTGTAATGGACCTGGTAATCATAGCTCCTTTTCTAGGGATTCCCTTCACTATAGCCTCACCAGAAGATACTCCTCTCCGATATTCTGGACTCGTCACAGCATTTAATATCCAAGGATGATTCAACGCCTGCTCAGCAGTCATGCGTTTTCTTGGGTCCGCCACTAGCAATCGGCGAATGAAGTTGCGAGAATCCGGACTCGTACCCTTCCATTCTCGTGAGGGAAAGCGCAATCGACCGTTTAGTACTGAACGATACGTTTCCTCGTTGTTTCTGCCATTGAATGGAGGGTAGCCGCATAACAAGATGTATGCAATCACACCGACTGACCACAGGTCGCATGACTTATCATATTTCCTTCGTAGTACCTCTGGCGCTGTGTAATATGGAGTGCCAACAACGACTGTCATGGGTGTTTGTCCAAGGTGTTCACGAGCTAGACCAAAGTCGATGATCTTGATGGGTGAATCTCCATCGTTCGTTTCAAACAAGATGTTCTCAGGCTTCAGATCTCTGTGGACGACGTCGTGATAGTGCATGTACATTACAGCATTGAGAAGCTGGTACATGATTCTAGTGGCTTCACCTTCAGTAAAGCAAACAGGATAGACACGGCTGGATGATGACTTTTCGACAATCTTGTTAAACAGCTCACCACCAGTGCATAGATCGGTGACTATATGCACGTATTCAGCGTCTTCGTATACATCAAGAAGACGAGCGATGCTATGATGCTTCATTTCTAGTAACAGCGTGATCTCGCGGGCTATAGCGCCAGGCTTGACTGACGGACTGTCTTTGCGAATAGACTTGACGGCACATCGCTGGCCGGTTGCACGATTGATGCATTTGCGTACCGTTCCAAAGTGCCCCGAACCAAGTATTTGAGTATCAACAAGGTATTCTGCCTCAATGTCGCTGAACGTCAATCTCCCTCTGATCGACACGGCGGCGGGAGAATCGTCCGTGTTGCTCCTAGTGCGAGGTGAGATTGGTGTGGCGGTAGAAGCGTCTGCATTGGTGCAGTCTGCCGTCGACAGATAGCGGGTAAGCTTAGCGGCGACAGTGTTCATCGCGTGAGAGTCGCCAAGGATGACTTCGACGAAGACTTCGTCAAGCACCACAACTGATCTTGCGGAGATTATCTCGTCTTATGTTGTGAGCAGTCTTTTTTACGGTAGGAGAGCACGAGCAAACTACGGTACTTGCCTTTCTCTTGCCTTGCCCTGCCTGCTGAAGTCGAGACGTGATAGAAGTGGGACCGGACTCAAAAATTCAAATTCATCCGCGCTCTACTTGAGTATCTATTAGTTCCTACATACATGAGGGTGTTTTTGTCTACCCATAAATTCCTGCCTCTGCTGCCTCTGCCCACAGCCCAAGACGACGGTACAGCCCCCCCCGAACTACAACACCGCAAAGTTAATGTACAGGGCTTCAAAATCAAGGGCCGCCGCCACGGAGGGTACATCTACCGAAAGCGGAGGAACGGAGAGGATCTCGTCAAAGCCCAATATCGTACCGAGCGTGAGCGATCGATCCACCGCAAGAGCGAATACGCCGCGAAGATTGGCGAGCATCTCCTCGAAGGCCAATAGCCGAGATGTATCGAAGACCCTGGCCACGAGCGAACGATCCGTCGAACTCGCTTGCACGCCACCCACGGTCGAATCCGGCCTTAAGGCTTTGGGGCTCCTCCGCCCCATAGATAACAAAACCTACGAATTCGGAGTAGCGAATGGCATACGGCTGCATCTCGTCGAGAGCGTCAAACTTTGTGGCTTAAAAAAGGTCAGGGAGAAGTCAATCATGGACATGATTTCCACTCTATGTAACCATTTGACGAGTAAGGAGGAAGAAATCAGCAGATGGATCGAGTTCGCGGACAGAGTTGCCCTATCCGCGGCCGAAAAATTGGATCAGTCGATGCTGGAGTACCAGGCTGTTTGCAAATCGAGGGACGAGGCCCAAAATGACGTTGACAATTGCCAGCGTGCATTGCTGACGATTGATCGGGAATTTCAAACGTTAAAGAAGGACATCCTCATGGCCAGAGATGGGGTGTCGGAGGTCATGAGTACTTTTCATCCGTTGATTCGGGAGTGCGAAGATCGACTGAGGCATGAGGTACGAAATCGTTACAACAGACTACGACATGACCTCGAATCTCAGATGAGTGATGTAGTCGAGGAACTGAAAACATCTCACGACGGCGAGAGACAAAGATTATCACAAGTGATTAGCGCCCTCGAAAACTCGAATCGCGTGGAAGGAGAAAACGCGAAGTCTCTGCGCATCCAACTGGATTTTGCCGCCACCGCCCTGGAGGAGGAAAAGAGTTTGAGCTTGTCGGTGCAAGACGAATTGAAGGCCGACGCGGACAAGGCACGTAACGAGCTCCGAGGAGCAATCGACAAGATTGAGTATCTCGGGAGGCAACTTGAAAGCGAGAGGATCCAAAAGAAAAAGGAGCTCGATGACGTCGAAGAGAAGATGAGGGCAGAACTCGACGCGATCGATCAGAAGGTGAAACTATCATTCAAATGCCTAATCGAGAGCAAAAATAAGGCGGTCGACGAGGCCTTGGGGAGGGCTCGTGCGGCGGAGGCATCGGCGAACGCGGCCCACAAGCTCCTGTCGGACCTTAGGTCAAGCGTTGTACGCAGGGTATCGGCATCCGAAACTACAAGCGAAAGCTGAAGGATTGGTGATGCCTGAAGAGTACTTATGTTTCTCTCATTTTGGTTAAGATCGCAGATGTAGTAATTTTGGTAACGACACTACGTAACTCTTGGATTGCTCCAAATACGAGTGTTTTAGTCCCAAGGTAACGCCATCGTCGATCAACATGGGTCACTCCCTTCGGGCGTGATGAAAAATCGAAGGAAGCAAGTACCCTCGAATGGACCCCCACGTCATTGCAATCCCGGAGGATGGTCCATCCAACCCGCCTCGCAGAGCCCGTCGATGCAATCGTAGCACTTGGAGAGGTCGAAGATATCAACCTCCCTCCTCGTACCGTCGTCGTCCTTTTTCGACACGGTCGTCGTGCGCACCCCGCTCTCCATGTCGATCCAGAATCGATCCCCCCCCGACGCCGCGCACGCCCGCGATGCGCCCTCGACGGCGGATACCACGTTGGACGGGCATATCCCCCCGGCGTATCCGACGACATTCCTCACATTCGACGACGCGAATCGCGCATCCGTCGGCCAGACCCCGCCCGGTACAGATTTGCCCGTGCCCTTCGACTCGTCGTGGAGGAAGACAACGTTATCGTCGTCGGGGGGGGCACTACGTCGTGCGAGGCGCGGGAGTAGGGCGGACCAAAGCGGCTCCGTCTCGTCGTTCCTCTGCACTATGAATTCTAGGTCCGGGTGAGCGGACGCCGTTCGAAGGAACGACGTCGCCGCCGCCGCCGCCGTCGTCGTCGTCATCCACCAATCCCCCCCCGACGACGCCAGCAATCTCTCGGTGTCGACGCCGTTGATCGCCGTGGCGTTCACCTGGACCCTACCGAATCCCCATCCCCTCAACTTGAGCAGGAAGGCGTCGATGCGGGAGGCGCATTCCGGGTTCGCCGAGGACGAGAGGAGGTCGTTCACGTGAGAGCCGCAGAGGTGGGCGGCGAGTCGAACGCCTCCGGTCCTCCTTCCCGTTCTCTTCCTCCTCTCTCCCCCCCCTCCCCCCGCATCGCCGTCGTCCTCGTCGTCCTCCTCGTCGTCGTGCAGATTTTGGCTCAGTCGGGACACCCAAGCCTCGGACGCGTACCGAGGTTGTCCCTCCCTGTCCGGTCGGAAAAGCACGCCCCACTCGACGAGGGGGTAATTCTGACTTATCAGCTTGAGGAGTCGTGGGTTGACGCTGTCGTCGGCGCCGCAGAAGCCGACGGCCTCCAACCTTGCCGGGTGAGGGCTGGGCGAGGGAGCAGGAGGGTTCGCCATTCGACCACTTCTTCTGGGGAAGCCGCTCCCGACTCTTTATACGAGTTCCCACGCCAAAAACCAAAACCACGGCCAAACCATACACACTCTTACGATGGCGACCTTCCAAGCGTTGCGCAAACCTTTCATCAAGGTCTTGCCGGAAGTTGCCGATGCCCTCTCTTCCGGCCGACCGGTGGTCGCCTTGGAGAGTACCATCGTCGCGCACGGAATGCCATATCCTCAGAACTTGGACCTCGCCAAGGACGTGTCGCGGATATTGCGGGAAAAAGTGAGCGATGAATAATATTTATGTCTCTTTTTTTCTCTTCCCGATCCTCCGCTTCATCGGGCCAAACTTACTTTAGTTCTTCGTGTATATTTTTTTCATTCATTTCTTCCCAGGGTGTCTTACCAGCAACCATCGCCGTCAAAAATGGAGTCTTCAGAGTTGGTCTCGAGGCCGACGAAATAGTGAATTTGTCGATGGCGGGGGAAGAGGGGAGGGCGATGAAATGTTCCACGCGCGACTTGCCTCTCGTGGCCGCCTCCGAACATGGATGTAGCACGGCAGATGAAAAGACTCAATGGGGCGGTATGTTCTTGTGGCGTTTGTATATTTGAAAGAGGGAATTTTACTTTCCCTCTTGTGGTTGGATCGAAACGCTGAATCGCATTTCTGCTTCATACCACCTACACTCAACCAGCCACGACAGTCGCAGCAACTATGAGATTAGCACACGCAGCAGGAATATCGACTTTTGTCACAGGTAAGCTTTACATGACTTCATATCAAGTGGGAAAGAAATAATATGAAACGATGTGCTCAAAAACAAGCGCGCTAACCTTTCAAGGCGGGACGGGGGGTGTACATAGAGGAGGCGAGCTGTCCCTCGATATATCCACAGACCTGATCGAGTTATCTCGTACGCCCGTAGTGGTCATCTCGGCGGGAGTAAAAAGCATCCTTGATGTGAAACGAACATTGGAGGTTCTAGAAACGTTCGGCGTGCCCGTTGGGACGTGGAAAAGTGACGAGTTCCCTGCGTTCTTCTCGCCGATCAGTGGCGTGAAGTCACCGGCACGCTTCGATAGTGCGAGGGATGTCGCATCCGCTTACTTGGTGGGCAAACATCTCGGGATGTCGAATGGAATTTTGGTAGTGAGTTAGTTATCAATGCAAATATTGTTCTGCTCGCGGAATTTCGATAGTGCGACGACCTTACTCCTGCCTGCATGTTTCATGTTGCTAGGCTGTTCCAAACCACGATCCGGCTGGTCAAAATGTCGAGACTGCCATCCAAGAGGCCATCTCAGAGGCTGAAGCTGCTGGAATTCAAGGTAGAGATATCACACCATTCATCCTGCGTGCAGTCGCCGAAAAGACTGGCGGTGATAGCTTACGGAGGTGTGTGTGTTTTTCTTTCCGGAAGTGATTGTTAGTGTGTTCGCAGAGCTTGCCACTTGATCTTACTTGTTGTGTTTTGCAGCAACATGTCCCTTGTAAAACGGAATGCAGATGTTGGTGCTGACATCGCGAACAGTATCGTAGATCTGCTTACGAAGGACACTGCCAAGTCACAGAAGCCTCAAATGTCACAACCTCGATCTCGCGTCGTGTGCGTCGGTGGGTCTGTTATTGACACAATCGCGAAATCTAGCCCTTCTTTTATAGCTGGTACATCCAATCCTGGTGTCATTCATCGCTCTGGTAAGTGCTCTCGCATTCAAATATTTGCATGCATGAGATGTTGGGTGATCGCATCTCACTTCTTGTGCGATGGTTTGTATCTCGCCAGATGGTGGCGTCGGGCGAAACATTGCAGAGGTTCTCGGGCGGCTTGGATCGAAGCCTTTTTTCTACACGGCCATAGGAGGCAAAACCGATGGTGGACAAGGGATGATATCGCGTTTGGAAAACGAGTGTGGAGTGATGACATCGTCAAGGAGTGTACACGTCGCTACAGATTTGGATACGGCACAGTATCTAGCGCTGTTGGACAATAATAGCGATTTAGTTGGCGGAGTCGCAGACATGGAAGCTTTATCGAGAATTCCAATCCCTGCCGTGGAAGATCTCTATGGCGTTGAACTTCTAGTGTTAGATTCAAATGCCCCTGTGGGAACATTAACCATGGTAGCAAAAAATGGCGTCAAGGCGGGATGTCTCGTTTGCTTCGACCCCACGAGCGTGCCCAAAGCACGTCTGGTTTCTAGAAGTAATGACTTTGTTCAGTGTCTGAACATTGTCTTCCCCAATAAAGATGAGCTGCTGGCCATGGCAGAAGAATTGAACGATGGGTTAGAGTCACAGAGTGAAAGCATACAAACCTCCGACGAATACAAACCACTTAGAGATGCGGCTTCAATTTTACTGTCGAGAATGAAATCTGACAAGTCTCACATCGTTATCACCCTCGGCAAGTCTGGGGTACTGCTGGCGTCCAAGACAGATGATGTACCGAAATTTGAGCACTTTCCAGCAGACATTTTCCCCGATATCAGGAGTAGCAATGGAGCCGGGGATACACTATGCGGCGCTTTCATTCATGCCTTACTGCAAGGCGCCAGTATCGAGGATTCCGTCCACTTCGGAATGAAGGCTTCCTTGCTCAGTTTGGATTGTGCTGAACACGCGATTTCTCCGAACTTGTCAACATTGCAATTAAAAATGTCGTAAACAACTAATGTGCTATTTTTCCGGAGGCGATGGCCGCGGAGATGCCATGGACGATTGGACCTTCCCATATCAACGCTCGGAATACTAACATTTTGAAAAAAGACGGTACAAATAAAAAGGGAGACTCGTATTGTCGATGTATTATTCCTTTACATGTCATCAATGTTGAGCTGCACTGCCGCGCCGTCTCCTTTTCCGTAATATTCCTCTCCGAGGACCAAACAGAGGTTGAAGTCCGGCACGAGAGGAGCGATCCCGACCGCGACGTGCCCGCATCGAAAGCGCATGAGCACCGGCAACTCCACCGACTCGTCGTAACCCTCGACCGCCTCCCTCAGGTCCTTCGTCGCCGCGGCCAGCTCGAAGTCGTCCATGCACACCTCCGACACGTACTCCCCCACGGTGAGCCAGTGCAATACCACCGATCGTTGTTTCGAGCATTCCCTCCCGTTGCTCAATATCGGCCCTGGCAACGACATAACGGCGAGCGAGGAGTCGCTCTGCACGAAGAGGAATCCCCGTCCGGCGGTCCTTGACGCGCGCACGGCGTACGGATAGGCGTAGAATCGTATCCGGGATAGTATGTCCTGTCGTGCGTCGTCCTTGTCGTCGCCGAAAATTATCGTCATGTCATCGCCGACCCGTTTGTATGCTATTCGATGTATGATCGTTCGTTCGTTCGTTTTTTTCGCGTTCGTTCGGCGATTCCCCGCGGCAAGTTGTCCCGAGGTAGATAAAATTATTCTGGCTTGAGACGGACCCGTGAATCATGCAATATATATATATATATAAAAGAATACGACATGGAAGGGTAGTACACGATTTTTTACCTGCGCAGGAAAATTTGTGCCCGACCCTACCATCGCCCCCCTTCCAGTTCGATACCTGGCATTCCCGCGAGCTGATATAATGACGTTTATCGATGCCGAACGCGATGTGAATGCGATAGGTAACCGCTATCGAAGGTTAGGGAACGCGGGGGGGAGACCGGAAAAACGCGATTTTTCCTCGTCCCTTCGCTCCCGTGGGGGCGTAGGCCGGCCGGCCAACCCCGGAACGAAAGAAAAAAGAAAAAAAAACACGAAAAAAGAAGCAAAACAAATGGAGATCGTCGCCCGCTGCGCTCACCAGTACGACGCGACCTGACATCGAGCGCACTTCGATAGCCTCCCACCGCCGCCTCCTCCTCCTCCTCCCCCTCCTCCTTCCGCCGGCACCCCCCCCTCCTTGCCGCAGTGGAAGCACGACGGCGCGCGCCCCCCCCCGTCGTTCTCGATGTCGTCCGTCGTCGCGTCGTTCCCGGACTCGTCGTACCCGAGCTCGATGACGCGACTCCATCGATAGGCCGACGACGGCGATAGGTAGGAGGAGGCGCGGGCGGCGTCCGAAATCGAGTCGGTGAACCTCGATGGCATCGATCGGTCGGAATGATCGGTCGACATCCGGTGGTCGTATCGTAAGTATTCGCTGCACTAAAAACTTTCCGCCCTCCCCTCCCTCTCTCTCTTTTTTCTTTTTTGTGTGCTGGGGAGGAGGATGGGCGGGAAAAAAGTAACCATGTGTGACGGAAAGACGGAAAAAGTCGCACGTAGGAATCAAGAGCGCGCGCGCAGCTCGAAGAACGAGCAAAAAGAAAAAGGAAAGGAGGCCAGCGAACTCCAAATCACTTCACCTTCACCGATCGATGAGTCATCATGGTGGGTGTGACGCCAAATAAGGCACGCACAGCCACCAAACTGTGTACCATAGTAGATCTCCCACCCTCTCACCCTCTCTAATAGAGAGAATGATCCAAACGAAGCGAATTAGTCTTTCCTTCAACTTTCATTAGCCGCTCGAAAATAGAGCCACTTGTCAAATAATATAGATACATACAACACCCCCCATTCGCTGGCCCTCGTACCGGATCCATGACTTCCCAACGACGCGAAATCGTCGATATGGCAGATCGTCATCGACGTCGTCATCGTCGCATCGCGCTGTCGGTCTCGTCCGTCGCGTCGCTGCTGCTGGCGCTGCCGCTGGGCGATCATCGGTCCGCGAGCGCATTCCCCGCCCCCCCCCCCCCGGCGCACCGTCGTCGTCATCATCATCGTCGTCGTCGATCGTTCTCGGCGAATAACGACGGCGCAACTTATCGCACCGGGAGGTCGATTCGGGGGTACGGCCTCGTTTTCGACGGAGCCTTTCTCCTCCATCCCGCCAACGGCGTCGTCGTCGACGTCGTCGGCCCGCCGGGCGGATCATCGTCGTCCCGAGGAGCGGCGGCGCATCGCCTCGCCCCTCCTCCTCGACCGACGACGGGGAGGGGGGCAGGCGCCGGCGCGACGCTCGTCCGGGCTGCCAGCAGGAGGAGCGGCGCGGGACGGAATGACGACGAACGGGAGGACTTCCAGCGGTCGCTCCTCGAGGCGAGGATCGCGAACGACGTCCGGGGCGCCGTCATGAAGGACGAGAAACACCGTAACATGGAGGTGGCGAGGCAGATAGGGCAGGAGAGGGTGGAGCTCAAGGACGCGGTGAAGGAGGTGAAGGAGGCCGCCCAGGGGGTGTCCCAGTCGGCCAAGAGCCTCGGCGGGGCCGTCATCGACGGCAGCGGCGCCTCGACGACCGTCGAGGCCGCGAGGGAGGTGTCGAAGTCCGCGATGAACTTGGGCGGGGCGGTGTTCGGCATGTCGCCGAGGATATTCAAGCGATTGGTCACGCTGTGCGCGACGAGCGAGACGAGGTGAGGAGGCGTCGTATCCCCCCCTCACTCACCACCACCCTGCCCCGTTGGTATATTTATATGTTTTTCTCTTCTCTCTCGTCTCATTCGTCGGGTTCGTTCGCGACCGTGCCTCGATTTTTTTTTTCCCTTCTTTTTTTTTTCGTCGACCCTCGCTCCTCCCTGTGTTATCGATTCGATAAATATCTCGCGTTTTTCGCAGGAATGACTTCTTGCGCCGACGCAAATATTACATATCCGATTGGACGGACGCATTCGAGAAGAAACGTCTCGTGATTCCCGCTGTCCTCTTTCTCTATTTCGCGTGCCTGGCCCCCGCGGTCTCCTTCGGAACTATCGCATCCGAGATCACGAACGGGAGCATGGGGGTCGTTGAATTCTTGCTCGGCAGCGGCGTCGCCGGGATGGTGAGTTCGTACCGGACGATATATGCCCTTCCTTCGAGTGCGAGCTTCTTCAATTTCTGACCACGCCGCATCGATTGCCTGGGGGGTTATCCGAAAAGATGTATTCGGTCATGTGCGGGCAGCCGATGGCATTCCTGGCCCCGACGGGGCTCACGCTGGCGTTCATTTCGGGACTGTTTAGATTTTGCACGTTGAGGGCTCTCCCCTTCTTTCCCGTTTACGCATGGGTGGGACTGTGGACCAGCGCATTCATGACCTTCCTCGGGCTCGTGGGGTCGAGCAAATTGATCCGTTATTGTACGCGCTTCACAGATGAGGTCTTCAACGGGATGCTTAGCGTGAATTTCATTTACGAGGCCTGTTCGTCCCTGAGGAGGAACTTCATTAACGCGGACCCGATGAATCTTACCATGCCGTTCGTGGCCTTGTCAATGTCTCTTGGGACATATTTCGGCACCCAGGCCGTCGTCAAGTTCGAGGCGTCGAAATTTTTCAACGCAAATATTCGAAAGATCATAAGGAACTTTGGACCGGTTTCAATGATAATTATCTTCACCCTATTGAATCTCTTGCCGTGGTTTCAAAAATTCAACGTTCCGACGTTGTCGGTACCAGATACCTTTCAATTGGCCGGGGGAAGGAGCTTCCTAGTTGGCCTGAAAGAAATCCCTGTCAATATCCGCTTACTATGTGCCCTGCCGGCGTGCCTGCTGACGTGTTTGTTCTTTATGGATCAAAACATCACAGTTAGATTGGTAAATAGCCCAGAAAACAAACTGAAGAAGGGCTCTGCGTACAACTTGGACATGGTTGCATTGGGGGTAATTACTGGAGGTGAGGCAGCTTGATCTGTGCGTTGCTAGTCATATCTATTCTCGTGCTCTCTCACGGCGTGTTCTTGGCTCGTTTGAAGTTCTCTCTGTGATTGGGCTTCCTTGGATGTGTGGAGCTACTGTTCAATCAATGAACCACGTCCGCGCCATGGCCGAGACAAAGTTGAACAAGGAGACCAACCGGATGGAAATCACAGACGTGACCGAGACGAGACTGACAGGATTCGTCATTCATTCCATGCTAGCTTCGACGATACTGCTTCTGCCTCTGATTAAGAAAATTCCAATCCCAGTAGTGTCTGGGGTGTTTTTGGTGCGTTTCATTACCTTTGTCCGCCATCATTCAAACTTATCACAACATGCGGAATTCTCAAGTCGCATCGTCACTCTAATGTAATGTCTTTCTTGCAGTTTTTGGGCAGGAGGCTCATGACTGGCAATACTTTTTTCAAACGCATCACAGATGGATTGGCGGAGAGCGCGAGACTTCCGGGCACAAGTCCGATCCATGTACTGGGACGGAAGAAAATGAACATTTATACCACAATTCAAGTATTATGCCTCATCGGATTGTTTGGTTTCAAGCAGTTGCCTGCAATAACAATTTTTTTCCCAGCGATGATTGGGGTCCTTATGTCCATTCGCGCCTTCGTGCTGCCAAAGTTTTTTAGCGAAGAGGAGTTTGTTGCGTTGGGAGATCCAACACCACATCGCCGAGCAATAGTCTAGTTTTTGCTGAAAGGGAAGTCAAAATTAACATTCATTATGTCTTACTGACGATCCAATAACCCTAATTAACCGTCACCAATTTCTTCAAACTGGATGAAACATTTATCCTTGCATTGCAATAACGACTTACTTCTTGCGCCTCGAACTCTCCGATTGAATCCAATAGCCACTGGCACGAAACCACTGCCAGATCCGCGTCCTCCAAGGACATCTGGCTGAGAAATTCATTCCCTAAGGATTTTGCATCGGACTCGTCTTTCACCATGACGAGTAAGTGACAAGGTTCACTGCTAGGTCTATCCTCGATACGAGACCGCAATACATCTTTTAAAGTCGGGCCATTCTGATCAGCTCCTAAGGGCGTTGTATTCTCGATCTCTGCCAACGTCAGTCCCTTCTTAATGTTTTTCGATGAAGCTTTTGGGGGGTCGTACACTCTTGCCCCGCAAAGCTGCAAGAGGATACTCACGTTGCCCCTGGTACAGTACGCGGATTCGTTCGCCTCGGAGTTCGATCGTCTTTTCCTCTTACCGGCGGTCCTATTGCCGCGATTCTGACGATCGAATTCGCCAACCAGAATGACGCTATATTCGCGCAACAAATCGGTGCCGGGAAAGAGAGTATGCAGACCCGCGTGCGGACCTTCCCCTCTTTGCCACAGAGAGTGACGTTCCAGGGCGGCCTCGCGGGCTCTCGTCGGCGCACCCCAGGTGTAGTTTGAAGCGCCCAGGACGAGATGATCTCCCCCGCCTCGTTTCTCTTCTGAGATCGTCCCGTCTGCGACCAGCTGGGACGGGAACGGATAACACTGGCCGTTCGTCGGTCCGCACCCCCTCGAGTTCCCCAGGGAGGAGATGAACTCCGCGTCCACGATGGGTAGGCCGCACGCCACGGCCAGATAGTACGGAAACGACCTCGGGACGATGACGGAGCCATCGACCGTGAAGTTCGGGTCCCTCTCGACGCCGATGGCGTAAAAGGACGCGGGAGCGGGGGGGACATTGTCGGTCCTGTTCGACGAGAGCATCGACAGGAAGGATTCCCCCACCCCCTCGGCATCGAAGTCGAATCCCGAACGATCGAACGACCCTTTCGTCGCGTCGTCGCCAAATTCGTCGTCGTCGTCGTGGGGTCGAATCCCGAGCACGGAGACTAAACCGTCATCGACGCACCTCCTAAGGCGGCGCGCGTGCTCGACGCTCAATTTCCATGACGGGTCGAGGAGGAAGGCCTTCGGATGCCGTCGAAAGGACACGCGAGCGGCGGCGGCGCGATGTGGTCTCCCCCCCGATGATGGCAAGCTCCCGCCGCCCGGCGAGGACGATCCATCGGCATATTTCGCGTCGATCTTTCTCGAGATCGGGACGACGATGCGTCCGAGTTGGCCGGAGGTCTCGGTTCGCCCCTCGTTGTGGTCGTCGTGGTAGTCGTTCGGTTCGGACAAGTTCTGAGAATCCCGCACGGCGATGGGCGAGGGCGAAAATTCGGGAAGCGGGTCCGAATTTTCACGAACGAATACGGCACGCTCGTTCGAGAGGGGGGGGGACGACGACGACGCGGCCTCCTCGCGCCCGAGTCCCCCGTCGCGAAATTCGTTCGCGGCGACCGACGCGTCGTCGTCGTCGTGATCGCCGTCGGAAAGCTCACCCTCGCGCCCTCCCTCGTCGTTGTCGTTGTCTTCGTCGTCGCCGTCACCGTCGTCGCCGTTCGCGGCGATCCGAAAGTCCACGACCTCCAGCGTCTCCCCGTCCGCAGACGCCCCCGAGCAGTCGTTCCGACCCTCGTCGTCCTCTCGCCTCGTCCACCAATCTTCCGGGGCGGTCGCTTCGGCGAGGGAGAGACAGTGGGGCGTGGGCCGGAAGGGAAGGGAGAGGGGGCGAGGTGGGCATGGGGGGGGGGGGGGGGGGGGGGGGGGGGGGGGGGGGGGATCGACAGTCAAGTCAAACACCAAAAATAACGATGTAAAACGAAAGTACTCACCCACGATACGCTCGATCTCTCGAAGCGACGACGCCACCGCGGATATTATGGGATTGTTCCTGACCGCCTCCCTGCTCCCGCCCTTGCACGTCACGGAGGCGCCGCATCCCTCCACTTTTTTTCGGACGAAAAGACCCCGGAGGGTGGGTGGGTGGGTGGGTGTGGAAGAAACGAACGACGATTGAAGCGATAACGAAATTGGTCCATATGGGGGGGGGGGGGGGGGGG